>LR753978.1:39141-101296 GCA_902729485.2 Mus minutoides | reverse complement strand
AAACCACCTCTGCACTGCACTCACGCGTAACCCCGATGCGATCTGAAAGTCCTGGGGTGTCCCTAGCTGTGTCCGCTGGGCACAGAGGAAAGATGGCGGTGTGGCGGTGTGGCGGGTGTTTTGGATGGGAGAGGCCCAGCCTCCGGTGGGGCAGAGTTCTAGGATCCTGCCTGTGGGGGGAACTGCTGACCCGCTGCTCCCAAAACCACCTCTGCACTCACGCGTAACCCCAATGCGATCTTAAAGTCCTGGCATGTCCCTAGCTGTGTCCGCTGGGCTCAGAGGAAAGATGGCGCGGCGCGAGTGCTCTGGCTGGGAGAGGCCCAGCCTCTGGTGGGGCGGAGTTCTCGGATCCTGCCTGTGGGGGGAACTGCTGACCCGCTGCTCCCAAAACCACCTCTGCACTCACGCGTAACCCCAATGCGATCTTAAAGTCCTGGGGTGTCCCTAGCTGTGTCCGCTGGGCTCAGAGGAAAGATGGCAAGGCGGTGCGGGTGTTCTGGCTGGGAGAGGCCCAGCCTCCAGTGGGGCGGAGTTCTCAGTTCCTGCCCCTGGGGGGAACTGCTGACCCGCTGCTCCCAAAACCACCTCTGTGCTGCACTCACGCGTAACCCCAGTGCGATCTTAAAGTCCTGGGGTGTCCCTAGCTGTGTCCGCTGGGCTCAGAGGGGTGTTGTGATTTTTGTATGTATTTCTTTTTTCTGCTAGATATTTTCTTTATCTACATCTCTAATATTATCCTGAAAGTTTCCTATACCCTCCCCCCCACCCTGCTTCCCTACCCACCCACTCTCACATCTTGGCCTTGGCATTCCCCTGTACTGGGGAATATAAAGCAAGATTTTGCTGAAAGGACCCTGATATAGCTGTCTCCTGTGAGGCTTTGTCAGTGCCTGGCAAATACAGAAGTGGATGCTCACAGTCATCTCTAGAACGGAACACAGGGTCCCCAATGTAGGAGCTAGAGAGAATACCCAAGAGCTGAAGGGGTCTGCAACCCTATAGGTGGAACAACAATATGAACTGATCAGAACCCCAGAGCTCATGTTTCTAGCTGTATATGTATTAGAAGATGGCCTAGTTGGCCATCATTGGGAAGAAAGGCCCTTGGTCTAGCAAACTTTATATGCCACAGTACAGGGGAATGGCAGGGCCAAGGAGTGGGAGTGGGTGGGTAGGGAAGCAGGGCAGGGGAGGGTATAGGGAACTTTTGGGATAGCATTTGAAAGGTAAATAAAGAAAATATCTAAATAAATAAACAAACAAACAAATAAATAAATAAATAAATAAATAAATAAATAAAGTTTGCAAGACCTAGGGGCCTCTCTTTCCAGTCATGGCTCACTAGGCAATCTTCTGCTATATATGCAGATAGAGACACAAGCTCTGGAGGGTACAAAATGATTAACACAATTCTATGACTAGAGTGATATTCATTTAAACATAGAATTACAGAAACTTAATCTTAAAATGTTTACAATTAAAATGTTTGGAGCAGTGAATATTAATTGTCAGAAAATAATTCTGTATTCTCTTAAAGAAAAATTCCTTATCTGCTCCCTTGTTCTGCATTCCTCTTTATTTAACAATTATCAAATTCATTTCCATCTTCAAATTAAAATAGAAAAAGCATTAATCTATTATCAAATATAAGTGCCAAATTTAGATCTTAAATATCAAGCCTTCAGATTTGTATATGTGGATAATTGAGCATAAATAGAATTTTTGTAAGAAGGATTTATTCTTCATTATAGAAGCACTATTACATGATTTTCAAAACATGTAAGGTGTTTTGAAAGTCACATATTACTTATTATAGGAATAATATTTCCTATTGGAAAGGAATTGACTCTCCCAATCAGTTAAGAATTCAATCTCATTTCCAGCAAGAATTTACCTTATTTTACAATATTTACAGTGAGAGGTACTGTTATATAAAGAATATTAGAGATAACATCTGAAAGCTATAGTTTTAGTTCTGATTATTTGCACTGTTGCATTAATGATAGTGAATTCCTTGACTTTATTTCTAGACATAAGAAAATAACATAATCCTTGTTTTCTAACTAACATATTCCTTCCAAATATTCTACATATTTGAAATTTTATCCTTTCTACTGTTTATAGATGCTATATAAGTATAAAATGCCTTTAGTAGGATATTGACAACTTCGTATGAGTAATCCCAAGCAACAGAAATACTAACGTAACAACAAATCACCATTCTACTCCTGAGCAAGTCAGTGACACTGTCTAAATTTCTAAATGTTCTTCAGTTGAAATTTCCTCATGGAAATCTAGTATCATCTAGCTATGTATTTCGAAGTCTTGAGTTAAATTAGACAATGTGGGTTGCTTGGCAATGCACCTAAATGATTGATAATGTTATTAAACTGTCAAATAATTCATACTCTATTAATAGAAACATTGAAGGATTATTTTTTTGAACTGTAAACTATTTAGCAATTTATGATACTATGACATAATATTTCTAATATAACCCCCTCTCATCAACAGAAGCATATCTGGGATACTAAAGATTCTAGTAGTATTTTGCACATGAAATTTCTAGTACTAACCTAAGCACAGGAAAATTGTCAACCTAGCTCAGTGCTTGTGAACCTCATGAAGTACATCTAGAACTTTCCCTATACACAGGTGCATTAGAGAAAAGTAGGCTGATAGGATAAAAACTTGCCCAAAGTCACAAGTCCACTAGGTGACAGAAACACCTTTTCCAGTCCAGAGACATCTACTGGGGTCCTATTTGTTCATTATTGCACTCTGTTTAGATTTGGAAAAGCTCCTTAAACTCAATATCACCCAATACGTATTTCTGATCCTGATACTTTGCTCTCTAATGATAACACCTACACAATATTCTGTCCTTAGCATTTCTGTAAGTGATATAATGGAAATACATGTTAAATCCCAGGAATTAATCAGATCATCACCCTCAAACTCTACTACAATTTTCAGTTATAGGTTGTACTTGCCACATTATATTGTGACTAGTTTACACATCTCAAATTTCCACGAAGAAGCAAGTACTAAAAGTGAAACTGTATGTGTAGATAGTGGTCCATTCTAACACTATCATATTCCACCATCAAGGGGAAATTTTACATTATTTCTAATATTGAAAAATGAATATTCTCTCTTGAGACTCCTTCCATCTTATTGAGTTGCCTTCTCCAGCCTCGCTATGAGGGCTTTTCTCTTGTACTATTGTTTCCTGTTTTGCCGTATTTTGTTTTGTTGTAGTCTCTTGGAGGCCTTTACTGAAGGGAAACAGAGGGGGGTATGGAGGAGACAGAGGGTGTAAGAGTTGTAAGTAATGGGGACATGGAAACTTGGTCAGGTTGTATTATACGAGAGAAGAATCTATTTTCAATAAAAGAAAACAGGAATATTTTCAAGTTTTGTGAAGTTTATCAATTCTTACCACAGTTGTATTATACCCTCCATGGGTCCCAGTACCTTAACCAACTAAAATAACATAGAAGTACAGGAGAATATCTTCTTTTATTCAAAAATGAACACAAAAAGAGATATGCCAATGAAATTTATACAGATTTAATAGAAAGAGAGGGCTTAAAAGCCAGGACACAGATGATTAGAATGATGACACTTTAAGATATTTGTGGGGAGAACTCGAAGAGGTAAACAAACTGAAGGGCTCAAGAGAGAACTGCTCAGTCTCAATTGGGAGGGAGAAGAAAAACAATCAAAAGTGGGGAGGAAGGCAGGGATCTGGGAGGGAAAGTAGACAGGGGGTTGAGGAGAGAGGGGATCCTGCTCTGGTATTGGGTGAAAGAAAAAGACTGAAGTCCTGAGGGACAGCAGAAAGAATGGAAACAGGCAACCTTGGGAGGTATGAGGTGTTGGGAGGGGACCCTCCAGAATGCAAGAGAGACCTGGAGGTGAAAGACTTTCAGGACTCAAAGGGAGGGACCTTAGATGAAATGCCTTACAGTAGGGAGAGGGAACTTGTAGATTCCACCTCTAGCTGAAAGACTGAGCATCGAATGAGGGAAGAGGTTGCCATACAAGAGTCAAAACTCTTACCCATAACTGTTCCTGTCTGAAAGAATTAGAGGGATGGAAATGGATATGATTCTGAGGAAAAGAAGGTCAAGTGACAGGCCCAAAGTAGTATCCAGCTCAATCGGAGGTCCCAAGGCCTCACACAATTACTGAAACTATGACGTGCTCACAAAACGGACCTGTCATGACTGTACTCTGAAAGACCCAAAAAGCAGCTGAAAGATTAAGATGCAGATATTTGCATCCATCCAATGGACAGAAGCTGCTGACCCCTGAGGTTGAATTAGGGAAAAGCTGAGGAGGAGGGTATCCCCTGTAGGAGGACCAGCAGTCTCAATTAACCTGGACCCCTGAGATCTCTCAAACACTGTACCACCAACCAGATAGCATGCACCAGCTGATATGAGGCCTCCAACCATATACAGCAGAGAGCTGCTGGATCTGAGTTCAGTCAGAGAAGGTGCACCTAATCCTGAAGAGACTGGTGGCCCCAGGGAGTTTAGAGTTCTGGTTGGGTTGGGGGTGTGGGGTGGGGGCATCCTCGTGGAAACATGGAAAAAGGAGGAGGTATGGGGTGTGGAAGAGTTAGAGAGGAGAACTCGAAGAGGTAAAGAAACTGAAGGGGTGAATAAAATCTGAAGTGAAATAAATAAATAAATAAATAAATAAATAAATAAATAAATAAACAAATAAATAAATAACATAAGTAGCATAAATAACATAAATAAAAGACAAAAATAAATATACTTGTGGGGGACTTCATGTCCATCCTTGCACCTGTAGCCTCCAGAAACAGCATGCACTGCACCCCACCCAACAATATGCCTGTCTCCCAAGAGTCCAGGTCAAATCTGACACACACAGTCTGTACCTGTACGAGTGGAGATCATATACCAGCTTGCTAGGCATCCCACTGCATAGCTCTGCCTGCATCCCAAGAGGCCATCTCTAAGCCAACATACAAGAGGCCTGCTAATAGCTGAGAAACACAGCTCCCCTTGCCTTCCAGGAGGTTTGAGCTAACATAAGACACTCAGGGCAACCAACACCAGAGACAATTAGAGAAATGCAAGCCCAAGAATATAATAAAAAGAAGGCTACACATTATGGCACTATGAGAACCTAGCTTGCCTACTACAGTAATCCCTAGATATCCTAACACACTAGAAGAGTAATACTGTGATCTTCAATCGCATTTCATGAAGATGATAGAGGCCCTTACAGAGGATATAAATAATCACCTTAATCAAATACAGGAAAACACAATTAAACAGGTAAAGCATTTAAGGAGGAAAATATAATCAAACAGGCAAAGGAAATTAATTGCATAGTCCAAGACCTAAAAAGGAAATTGGAATCAATAAAGAAAACACAAATTGATGTAACCATGGAGATGGAAAACCTAGGAAAAGGAACAGAAACAGGAACTACAGATGCAGTGTCACCACCAGAACACAAGAGATAGAAAAGAAAAATCTCAGGGATAATGATAGCATAGAAGAAATGGATAAATTGATCAAAGAAAATGCCAAATGTAAAATGTTCCTAAATCAAACACCCAGGATATATGGGACACTATGAAAAGAACAAAGTTAAGAATAATAGGAATAGAAGAGGGTCAAGATTCCCTGTTCAAAGGGCCAGAAGACATCTTCAACAAAATTATAGAAGACAACTTCCCTAAACTAAAGTAAAAGATAGCCATGAATGTAGAAGAAGCTTAAAGAACAACAAATAGATTGGTCTAGAAAGGAAAAGTATCCTGCAATATAATAATCAAAACACTAAATGTACAGAACAAGGAAAGAATTGCAAGGGAAAGGGACCAGGTAGCATTTAAAGACAGACCTATCAGAATTACAACTGACTTCTCTACAGAGACCCAAAAATCCAGAATATCCTGGACAAAGGTCAAACATATCTTGCAGACTCTAAGACACCACAGATGCCAGCCCAGACTACTATACCAACAAAAACTTTGGATCACCATAGATGGAAAAACCAAGATTATGAAAAGATTTTTACTAAACCTACATTCCTCTCAAAAGAGGAATTTCAAGGACTAAGAAACACCTAAAGGGATCTGTCGCTCCAGAGACATATGTAGCAGAAAATGGCCTTGCCTGAGAGCAATGACCCAGAGTACGGGGATGCTGGAGCAGTGGGGCGAGAGACTGTGGGTGGGTGGGTGGGTGAGCACTCTCATACAGGCCAAAAGGAGGGGGGGGCAGATGTGGGACAAGGGATGGCAGAGAGGTAACCAGGAAGTGGGGTATCATGGGATGGTTTCCAGTCACATATGTAGCAGTCAGACAACTTCTGCTTCATGGCAGCCTTGACTGCCCTGAGTGGGAGAGGATGAGCCTAATCCCTCTGAGAATTGATGTGACAGAGTGGGGAGATACCAACAGGAAGGCTCTCATTCTCAGAGTGATGGGCATGGGAGGAGAGACTCTATGAGGGAGGGACCAAGAGGGGTAACAGCATTGGGATGCTAATTAGTTAATTATTATTGTGTAATAAATAGAAATCTGTAATACTATTAAAAAGAAGTTAGTTTTATTCGGGAACACTTGCAATTTGTAAACCCTATCATATATAGCAACAAAGAAAGAATAGATATATCTGATGACTTTGAATGTGGATGTTAATTGATAAAATATTTATGAAGATACATTTACTTGGATATGATACACTGAGGGTTTTTTGTTTTGTTTTGTTGTTTTTTTTTCTTTTAGTTTTCCTCATTAATTTATTTACTTTTATTTCATTTCTGTGTACATGTATGTCTGTGCATCTACTGAGTGTGTACAGGTATGTGCAGAGGCCAGAGAGGGAGGTGGATCACTCTGAGCTAGTGCTACAGATGGTTGTGAGCTTCCTGACATGTGCTGAGACATCTCTCCAGACACTGGGATCTTCCTTTTTATTTTATTTTTTTTAGATATTTTCTTTATTTACATTTCAAATGCTATCCCAAAAGTTCCCTATAAACTCCCCCTGGCCTGCTCCCCTACCCACACACTCCCAGTTCTTGGCCCTGGCATACAGCTGTACTGGGGCATATAAAGTTTGTAAGACCAAGGGCCTCTCTTCCCAATGATGGCCGACTAGGCCATCTTCTGCTACATATGCATCTAGAGGCATGAGCTCTGGGGGTACTGGATAGTTCATATTTTAGTTCCACCTAAAGGGTTGTAGACCCCTTCAGCTCCTTGGGTACTTTCTCTAGCTCCTCCATTGGGGGCCCTGTGTTCCATCCTAAAGATGACTGTGAGCATCCCCTTCTGTATTTGCCAGGCACTGGCATAACCTCACTCAAGATAGCTATATCAGGGTCCTTTCAGCAAAATCTTGCTGGCATATGAAATAGAGTCTGGGTTTGGGGCTGATTATGGGATGGATCCCCTGGTGGGGTAGTCTCTTGATGGTCCATCCTTTTGTCTTAGCTCCAAAATTTGCTCTGTAACTCCTTTCGTGGGTGTTTTATTCCCTATTCTAGGAAGAAATGAAGTATCCATACTTTGGTCTTCTTCTTCTTGATTTTCTGGTGTTTTGCGAATTGTATCTTGGGTATTCTAAGTTTCTGGGCTAATTTCTGCTTATCAGTAAGTGCATATCAAGTGACTTCTTTTGTGATTGGGTTACCTCACTAAAGATAATATCCTCTGGATACATCCATTTGCTCAAGAATTTCATAAATTCATTGTTTTTAATAGCTGAGTAGTACTCCATTGTGTAAATGTACCACATATTCTGTATCCATTCCTCTGATGAGGGGCATCTGGGTTCTTTCCAGATTCTGGCTATTAAAAATAAGGCTGCTATGAACATAGTGTAACATGTGTTCTTATTAGCAGTAGGAACATCTGTGTATATGCCTCCAGATTGACTACCAGAGTGGTTGTACCAGCTTGCAATCCCACCAGCAGTGGAGGAGTGTTCCTCTTTCTCCACATCCTTGCCAGCATCTGCTATCATCTGAGTTTTTAATTTTAGCCATTCTGACTGGTGTGAGGTGGAATCTCAAGGTTGTTTTGATTTGCATTTCCCTGATGATTAAGGATGTTGAACATTTTTTCAGGTGCTTCTCAGCAATTCAGTATTCCTCACTTGAGAATTCTTTGTTTAGCTCTGTACCTCATTTTTTAGTGGGGTTATTTGAATTTCTGGAATCCAGCTTCTTGAGCTCTTTTTATATATTGGATATTTGTCACCTGTCAGATTTAGGATTGGTAAAAATCCTTTCCCAACTGTTGGTGGCCTTTTTGTCTTATTGACAATGTCTTTTGCCTTACAGAAGCTTTGCAATTTCATGAGGTCCAGTTTGTCAATTTTTGATCTTACAGCACAAGACCTTGCTGTTCTGTTTAGGAATTTTTCCCCTGTGCCCACATCTTCGAGGGTTTCCCCCACATTCTCCTCTATAAATTCAGTGTCTCTGGTTTTATGTATAGGTTTTGATCCACTTAGACTTAATCTTTGTACAAGCAGATGAGAATGGATCAATTAGCATTCTTGTACAAGATGACTGCCAGTTGTGCCAGCACCATTTATTGAAAATGCTGTCTTTTTTCCACTGGATGGTTTTAGCTGCCTTGTCAAAGATCAAGTGACCATAGGTGTGTGGGTTCATTTCTGGGTCTTCAATTCTATTCCATTGATATACCTGTCTGTCACTGTACCAGAACCATGCAGTTTCTATCACAGTTGTTCTGTAGTACAGCTTAATGTCAGGCATGGTGATTTCACCAGATGTTCTTTTATTGTTGAGAATAGTTTTTGTTATTCTAGGTTTTTTTCATTATTCCATATGAATTTGCAAATTGTCCTTTCTAAGTCAGTGAAGCATTGAGTTGGAATTTTGATGGGGATTGCATTGAATCTGTAGATTGCTTTAGGCAAGATAGCCATTTTGACTATATTAATCCTGCCAATCCATGAGCATGGGAGATCTTTTCATCTTCTGAGATCTTCTCCTATTTCTTTCTTCAGAGACTTGAAGTTCTTATCTTACAGATCTTTCACTTCCTTAGTTAGATTCACACCAAGGTATTTTATATTATATATTACTATTGTGAAGGGTGTTGTTTCCCTAATTTCTTTCTCAGCCCGTTTATCCTTTGTGTAGAGAAAGGCCATTGATTCGTTTGAGTTAATTTTATATACAGATACTGCACTGAAGCTGTTTATCAGGTTTAGGAGTTCTCTAGTGGAATTTTTAAGGTCACTTATATATACTATCATATCATCTGCAATAGTGATATTTTGATTTCTTCCTGTCCATTTTGTATCCCCTTGATCTCCCTTTGTTCCCCAATTGCTCTGGCTAGGATTTCAAGTACTATATTTAATAGGTAGGGAGAAAGTGGGCAGCCTTGTCTAGTCCCTGATTTTAGTAGGATTGCTTAGAGTTTCTCTCCAGATTGATGTTGACTACTGGATTGCTGAAGATTGCTTTTATTATGTTTAGGTATGAGCCATGAATTACTGATCTTTCTAAGATTTTTATCATGAATTTGTGTTGGAATTTGTCAAATGATTTCTCAGCATCTAAGGAGATGATCATGTGGTTTTGTCTTTAAGTTTGTTTATATAAAGAATTATCGTGATGGATTTCCATATATTAAACCATCCCTGCATTCCTGGGATGAAGCCTACTTGGTCATGATGGATCATCATTTTGATGTGTTCTCGGATTCGGTTGGGGAGAATTTTGTTGATTATTTTTGCATCTATATTCATGAGAGAAATTAGTCTGAAGTTCTCTTTCTTTGTTGGATATTTGTGTGGTTTAGGTATCAGAGTAATTGTGGCTTCATAGAATGAATTGGGTAGAGTACCTTCTGTTGCTATTTTGTGGAATAGTTTGAGGATAGTTGGAATTAGTTCTTCTTTGAAGGTCTGATAGAACTCTGCACTAAACCCACCTGGTCCTGGGCTTTTTTGCTTGGTAGACTATTGATGACTGCTTCTATTTCTTTAGGGGAAATGGGATTGTTTAGATCGTTAATCTGATCCTGATTTAACTTTGGTACCTGGTATCTGTCCAAGAAGTTGTCCATTTCATCCAGGTTTTCCTGTTTTGTTGAGTATAGCCTTTCATAGTGGGATCTGATGATATTTTGCATTTCCTCAAGTTCTGTTGTAATGTCTCCTTTTTCATTTATGATTTTGTTAGTTAGGATACTGTCCCTGTGCCCTCTAGTTAGTCTGGCTAAGGATTTATCTATCTTGTTGATTTTCTCAAAGAACCTGCTCTTGGTTTGGTTGATTCTTTGAATAGTTGTCTTTGTTTCCACTTGGTTGATTTCAGTCCTGAGTTTGATTATTTCCTGCAGTCTACTTCTCTTGGGTGAATTTGCTTCTTTTATTTCTAGAGCTTCTATATGTGCAGTCAGGCTGTTAGTGTATGTTGTCTCTAGTTTCTTTCTGGTGGCACTCAGAGTTATGAGTTTTCCTCTTAGGACTGCTTTCATTGTGTCCTATATATTTGGGTATGTTGTGGCTTCATTTTCATTAAACTCTAAAAAGTCTTTAATTTCTTTCTTTATTTCTTACTTGATCAAGGTATCATTGAGTAGAGTGTTGTTCAGTTTCCATGTGAAAGCCGGCTTTCTATTATTTATGCTGTTATTGAAGATCAGCCTTAGTCCATGGTGATCTGATAGAATGCATGGGATAATTTCAATATTTTTGTATCTGTTGAGGCCTATTTTGTGACCAATTATATGGTCAATTTTGAAGGGGTACCATGTGGTGCTGAGAAGAAGGTATATTCTTTTGATTTAGGATACAATGTTCTATAGATATCTGTTAAATCAATTTGTTTCATAACTTCTGTTAGTGCCCATGTGTCTCTGTTTAGTTTCTGTTTCCCGGATCTTTCCAATGGTGAGAGTGGGGTGTTGAAGTCTCCCACTATTATTGTGTGAGGTGCAGTGTATATTTTGAGCTTTACTAAAGTTTCTTAATGAATGTGGCTGCTCTTGCATTTGGAGCATAGGTATCCAGAATTGAGATTTCATCCTGGTAGATTTTACCTTTGATATGCATGAAGTTCACCTCCTTGTCTTTTCTGATAACTTTGGGTTGAAAGTCAATTTTGTTTAATATTAGAATGGCTACTCCAGTTTTTTTTTCCCCTTTGGACTATTTGGTTGGAAAATTGTTTTCTAGCCTTTTACTCTGAGGTAGTGTCTGTCTTTTTCTCTGAGGTGGGTTTCCTGTAAGCAGCAAAATGATGGGTCCAGTTTGTGTAGCCAGTCTATTAGTCTCTGTGTTTTTATTGGGGAATTAAGTCCATAGATGTTAAGAGAAATTAAAGAAAAGTAGTTTTTGCTTCCTGTTATCTTTGTTGTTAAAGTTGGGATTCTGTTCTTGCAGCAGTCTTCTTTTAGGTTTGTTGAAGGATTACTTTCTTGCTTTTTATAAGGTGTAGTTTCCATCCTTGTGTTGGTGTTTTCCCATTATTATCCACTGTAGGGATGGATTTGTTGAAAGATATTGTGTGAATTTGGTTTTGTCATGGAATACTTTGGTTTCTCCATCTATGGTAATTGAAATTTATGCTGGGTATAGCAGCCTGGGCTGGCATTTGTGTTCTCTTCGTGTCTGTATAACATCTGTCCAGGAACTTCTGGCTTTCATAGTCTCTGGTGAGAAGTCTGGTGTAATTCTAATAGGCCTGACTATTACTTGACTATTACTTGACTATTTTCCCATACTGCTTTTAATATTCTGTCTTTATTTAGTGTATTTGTTATTCTGATTATTATGTGTTGGGAAGAATTTCATTTCTGGTACAGTCTATATGGAGTTCTGTAGACATCTTGTATGTTCATGGGCATCTCTCTCTTTAGGTTTGGGAAGTTTTCTTCTATAATTTTGTTATAGATATTTGCTGGCCCTTTAAGTTGAAAATCTTCATTCTCATCTACCCCTATTATCTGTAGGTTTGGTCTTCTCATTGTGTCCTGGATTTCCTGGATGTTTTGAGTTAGGATTTTTTGCATTTAGCATTTTCTTTGATTGTTGTGCCCGCATGTTCTCTATGGAATCTTCTCTGTCTGTGATTTTCTCTTCCATCTCTTGTATTCTGTTGCTGATGCTCACATCTATGGTTCCTGATTTCTTTCCTAGGGTTTCTATCTCCAGAGTTGTCTCACTTTGGGTTTTCTTTATTGTTTCTACTTCCCTTTTTAGGTCCTGGATGGTTTTGTTCAATTCCATTGCCTGTTTGGTTGAGTTTTCCTGTAGTTTTTTTAAAGGGATTTTTGTGTTTCCTCTTTAAGGACTTTTAACTCTTTAGCAGTGTTCTCCTGTATTTCTTTAAGTGAGTAGTTATTACAGTCCTTCTTCATGTCCTCTACCAGCATCCTGAGATATGATTTTAAATCTGAGCCTTGCTTTTCGGGTGTGTTGGGGTATCCAGGACTGGCTGAGTTGGGAGTGCTAGGTTCTGATGATCGTGAGTGGTCTTGGTTTCTGTTGGTAAGATTCTTACATTTGCCTTTTGCCATTTGGTAATCACTGCAGTAGCTGTTATAGTTGTCTCTGGCTGGAATCTGTTCTTCCTGTGATTCTGTTAGCCTCTTCAACTGTCCTAGGAGTCCAGCTCTCTTCTCAGTCTCAGTGGTCACAGTACTCTTTGCAGGCAAGCTCTCCTCTTGCAGTGAAGGTGCACAGAGCTCTGGCATTCAGACCTGCTTCCTGGTTGAAGATGAAGGCCTGAAACAGGGCCTGTCCCAGAAGATGGGTTGCCTGTGCAGTCTGCATGCTCACCTGCATAGACTGGACTCTGAGGGACCCAAGACACAAGATGGTTCCCTTACCTGCTCTGGAGGTCAGCGCCCTCCCGTGTGGTCATCTCTCCCCTGGTGAGGAAGATGCCCGGATTTCTAGGGCCTGAAACAGGGGTCTGTCCCAGAAGCTGTCTGACTTATGCCTGTCACAGAAGTTGTGTGGGATCCGGGAGACAAGATGGCTCCTTTACCTGCTCTGGGGGTCGCAGCCCTCCTGGTGGTCACTTCTCTGGTGGGGAAGGTGCTTGGATGTCTGCAGCCTGAAACAGGGGTCTGTCTCAGAAGCTGTGTGGCTTCTGCCTATCTCAGAAGCTGTGTCACTTCTGCAGTCCGCTGCTCACTCTCTGCAGTCTGCAAACTGATTATGCACAGACTGGTCTCAGAGGGACCCAGGAGATAAGATGGCTCTCTTACCTGCTCTGTGGGTCACAGACCTCCCAGGAGGCCACCTCTCCTCTGGTGGGGAAGGTGCCTGGATGTCTGCAGCCTGAAACGGAGGTCTGTCCCAGACACTGTGTGGCTTCTGCCTCCATCAAAATGAATATTAAGGGTATGGAAGCTTTATAACAATTCTACATAATTGGCTATTAACAGTTATTCAGGAATTGTTTTATATTGTTTGAAGAGGTAAATATTTTGTTTGTTAGGATATATATATATATATATATATATATATATATATTTCTTATTAAACAAGCATTAATAGTTATTTTCATTAATATGTTATAGAGTAGGTTATAATTTCTTATGCCACAAAGCATATATGAGAAAAATTTGACTCAGGAGATGACAGATTCTAATTTTTGT
Organism: Mus minutoides; assembly: GCA_902729485.2. Lineage (NCBI taxonomy): Eukaryota > Metazoa > Chordata > Mammalia > Rodentia > Muridae > Mus > Mus minutoides. Next base: position 87,638 of record LR753978.1, on the reverse strand, counting down.
CAGTTTTTATTTTTCAGATTATAATTATAATAGTTCTTCCTTCCCATACCTTCCCTCCAACCCTCCCAATATACTTCTCCTTATTTTTCAAATTTATAACCTCTTTTTAATTATTACTACCTGCATATTTGTACATGTGTATATGTATACGTGTATACATATATTCATAAGTACATATATAAGCACATATATACATATGTATATACATATATACATAATATTCATAAATATAAACTTATCAATTTATATCGTGAACATTTGGTATTTGATAACCAATTTATGTGGTTTCACCTGGGGAAGAGTATCTCTCCCACTCTCAAGATTCCTTAGTTGCTTGTAGTTTTCTATGTAAGATAGGAACCTTATATTGTTTCTTTTATCTCTTATTTCTTTCGTTTGAGGAATATTCAAAGATAGGATTCATCAGATAACCTTTTCATGTATTCATCATATATTTATGGTAATAAATATATGATTTGAGAGTATTTTCCAGGATTTACATATATAAGGATATATATATATATATATATATATATATATATATATATATGTGTGTGTGTGTGTGTGTGTGTGTGTATATATATATATATATATATATATATGTGTGTGTGTGTGTGTGTGTGTGTGTGTGTGTGTGTGTATTTCTCTATTCTTTAACTGACTTCAGAGGTACTTCATTTTAACATTAAATGGGCCATTTATACCTACTATGTTTATCCTAGAAATATATCTCAGTTAGCTGTTTTTTTCTCATTTATCTCGACAGGAGTTTGTTGGTGTGCTATAATCTGTCAATGGCCATTGAGTAAGTCTTGAGTATTTAAAATTCATGTTGATTTTCATCTATCAGCCATAAAGAATATAAAAAATAAAACATGTATCACTCTCTGAAGACTTGGTAAAGTGTTTATGTTAGCTACTCTTTGTTTTCACAGCTAAGTAAAGAGGGTAAATTTGTAGTAAACTATACAAAAAGGGTATTGATATAAAGTCACTCAGACATTCAACTTTGCCCATAAAACATAATTGAGCTTTGCATTCTGTGTTCTATGGTTTAAGAGGAGAAAGAAACATAAGAAGGGAAAGGTAAGAAAAGGAAATGGACAGAAAATAAGGCCACATATAAACTTGATTTATTTTTATTAAGATAGTTTCTGTATATTTTGCAAAGTGTTTTATTATTCTCTTATAACATTAAACTTTTTAATTTTTATATGAAATATATGGATAATAATTACACAAATAATTATTTTCTTTTCTGCAATCCTTTTAAGATACTTTACACAAAATTGAAATGAGGATATGTAGTCAGTAACACACATACAGGTGATGTCTTTTAAAATATAAAATTTAAATCTGGATTTTGTAGTATTTATTCAAGGTAATAATATTTTGTTCATACTGAATAATTACTATAATTAATTATGCCTTAAAAATAAATGATCATAGTATTCAACATATATAGTTACCTTTAACACGTCTTTGGTATTAGCACAGAAAAGTCACTCTCATAAGATCATTTATAATACAGAGAACAATATTACCACTATATGTCTCACCTCAAGATTTACTTAGTTCTTGAAAATCATCTCAGCTATCAGGAATTTTACATATTTCAATATACATGTCTTTGTTTCTCACTCAGCTCTTTATAATCACCTTAATTTATTCATTTATATTTAATCTGATTATAATTAAATATATTTATATTAGTTTTTTTTCAGATTTTCCTAAATTCATATGGTGTATCTTTAGCATATTTACCTTTTGCCTCTTAACCTATCTAATTTCAGATTTATCCCATTGTGACCAAATGTACCTGAGTTCACTGAGTAACTAACCATGCTAACCCAACCAATGATCAGACTCAAAAAAGTTGACTATTTCTCCTCCAGGAGCCATAAATTGTCAAGGTTTCCTCAACTAAAGATGTCCTTTTGTTATCTACTTCAACTCTATAATAAAATAGTGACTGGCTTTATTTTTGTGCAAGCAACTACAGCTGCTGTGACTTCATTTACAGGGCTTTTGTTCAGAAAACCTTGTTTAATTTCTGTCCTCCCAACCACTGATTCTTAATTTTTTTAGCCTTTTATTTCTGAGATTTATGGGTATATGAAATAAATATCCTACTTGTACCTGAGTACTCCATTGTCACTTAATCTTTACACTCTAGTCAGTTGTTTTGGTGATAACTGTCATTCACTGTACAAACTTCTCAAATGATGTCTAAAACCTGCACCAATCTACTGAACATACATAAAGGAGATCATGAAGTATTTTTCTTTCTTTGTCTGACTTATTTCATATACCACAAAATCCTTCAGGTTCACTTATTTTCTTACAAATGAAAATACATTTTTGTGGTTTGGGCACACAGGAGTGTTTTTACTGAAGAATGAAGGGTCAAATTTACACATGCTAATTAGATTTTCTGCAATTATATCTTCCTTAAAAGTTATTTCTAAGATTTAATTTTAAATTTATTTTTGTTATGTATATTTTGGTATGTTTTTGGGGGTCAGTAGGTGTCACAAGTGTCAGATCCCCTGTAGCTGGAGAAACAGGCATTTGAGAGCTGCCTAATGTAGGTAACTGGGACTTGAACTTGGGTTCTCTGAATAAGAAGCCATGCATCTTCATCACTGAGCTGCTCTCCAGTCCCATTCATCTCCATTTTAAAGGAGGAATCATTTTATAGTTAATGCAGCAATGGATATGTTCATCCATTGTCAATGATGGGGAACGTATTTATGTAACATTGAGTCTTTTTTAGCTGTGAATTGTCATTTATCTAGGTTGCCAGGATGGCAAAAGCTAGAAGATGTATAACTTAATAGATTTGCAGAATGAAAGAAATTACAGACTCTGGCAAAATTTCAAATTGTGTAGGAGTTATTTTATGATCCCTTATCAATCATGAAGATGATGGCTACTAGCTGAGAGATGTGAAATTTTTTGACCTTCATAGGTATAATCAAAACCAAATGATTGATATTTCCCAGGGTATTAACATTTCATTTTCAATGATATTAATATTAGAAAAGTAATGAAATGTGCATAAAATAAAATCTATTGACAATAAATATATGAAAACCATATGAATATTAATTTTCATAGTAGCAATAATCTCTGTTTATATTAGCTTAATATCTTTTAATATCTTTTTGATATTAGTTCTTGATTACTTCACATAGATGTGTCTAACTATAGCTATCAAATAATATTCACTTTATGATGTTTTTATTTCCTGTCCATTTCCTAGTATTATAATATATTCTAGTATTATAACAATAAAGGTAATTTACAATAGAATGGAATTTATCTTAATTCAAATGATATGGACTCACTGATAAGTGGTCATTAGTCCAGAAGCTCGGAATACTCAAGACAATTTGCAACACACATTCACACATACAGCTCAAGAAAAAGGAAGACCAAAGTGTGGATACTTTGATCCTTTTAGAAGGAGGAAAAAATAACCATGGAAGGAGTTACAGAGACAAAGTTTGGAGCAGAGACTGAAGGAACGACCATCCAGAGACTGCCCCACCTGGGGATCCATCCCATAAACAACCACCAAACCCAGACACTATTGTGGATGCCAACAAGACCTTGCTGACAGGAGCTTGATAAATAGCTATTTCCTGAGAGGCTCTGCCAGTGCCTGACAAATACAGAAGTGGATGCTCACAGTCATCTATTGGATGGAACACAAGGTCCCCAATGAAGGAGCTAGAGAAAGTACCTAGGGAGCTGAAGGGGACTGAAGCCCCATAGGAGGAACAACAATATGAACTAACCTGTACTCCCAGAGCTCCCTGGAACTAAACTACCAACCAAAGAAAACACATGGAGGGACTCATGGCTCTAGCTGCATATGTAGCAGAGGATGGCCTAGTTGCATCAATGGGAGGAGAGGCCCTTGGTCCTGTGAAGTTTTATGACCCAGTTTAGGGGAATGCTGGGTCCAGGAAGCAGCAGTGGGTAGGTTGAGGAGCAGGGGCAGGGGGGAAGAAATAGGGGATTTTCTGAGGGGAAACCAGGAAAGGGGATAATATTTGAAATGTAAATAAAGAAAATTTCTAATAAAAATTCCATTTTTTTTTAGCTCAGAAAATCAAAGGTGAAGTGCATATATCTAGCCTAGGTTTTAGTTTAAAGAATAAGTGGCCCTTCCGGTCTACACCGCTCCAGCGCAGGGCACAAGGCCCAGGGGCTGTGGACCCACCCAGGTTTCCAGCAGGACTCTCCTAGCAATCTCGGGACCACTGCAATCTCGGGAACACTGGTGAGAGGAACACACATCTGTTCCAGTCCAATCTCATGGGACCTGAGTCTGCAGCCGGGAGATAGGCAGGGCGGCAGCGGACCCCTTCCCTTCCAGTCCACACTGCTCCAGCACAGGGTGCAAGGCCCAGGGGCTGCAGACCAACCCAGGTTTCCAGCAGGACTCTCCTAGCAATCTCGGGACCACTGCAATCTCGGGAACACTGGTGAGAGGAACACACATCTGTTCTAATCCAATCTCGTGGGACCTGAGTCTGCAGCCAGGAGATAGACAGGGCGGCAGTGGACCCCTTCCCTTCTGGCCCACACTGCTCCTCCACCAGGCACAGGAGACACCAGCCAGGAGAGTGATAAAGGCCCAGAGCAGGACAGACTCTTCCTTGAGGTCCTGTCCAGTGCACCCTGCACCAGCTCAGGGCTTGGGCACAGGCTCTGTGCACTTTCCCTGAGGCCCCTTTGGGACTCCCCAGGCTATCTTGGGACACTCAGCAACTGTTCCAGCCCCATCAAAAGCGACCTGAGACACCAGCAGGAGATTGATAAAGGCCCAGGAAAGGACAGACCCTCCCTTCTGGTCTGCACCAACACCATGTCTCCTTGGGCAGGGTTGGCAGGAGGTAAGCATAAGAACAGAAGCAACAGAATCCAAGGGTACTTGGCATCACCAGATCCAAACTCACCCACCACTTCAAGTCCTAGATACAACAGCACACCAGAAAAACAGGACATGGATATAAAGTCACTCGTCATGATGATGATGGAGGACTATAAGAAGGAAATGCAGGAAAACATAGATAAACAACTAGAAGCATTTAAAGAGGAAAAACTTAGAGAGTTACAGGAAAACAATACCAAACAGGAGATGGAATTCAACAAAACCATCCAGGACCTAAAAATGGAAGTAGAAACAATTAAGAAAAACCAAAAGGAGATAACTCTGGAGATAGAAACCATAGGAAAAAAATCAGGAACCATAGATATGAGCATCAGCAACAGAATACAAGAGATAGAAGAGAGAATCTTAGGCACAGAAGATTCTATAGAGAGCATAGACAAGACAATCAAAGAAAATGCTAAATGCAAGAAGATTCTAACACAAAATATCAAGGAAATCCAGGACACAATGAGAAGACCAAACTTAAGAATAATAGGAGTAGATGAGAAGGAAGACTATCAAACTAAAGGGCCAGCAAATATCTTCAACAAAATAATAGAAGAAAACTTTCCATACCTAAAGAATGAGATGCCCATAAACATACAAGAAGCCTACAGAACTCCAAATANGAAATTCCTCCCGACACATAATAATCAGAACAACAAATGCACTAAATAAAGACAGAATATTAAAGGCAGCAAGGGAAAAAGGTCAAGTAACATATAAGGGCAGGCCTATCAGAATTACTCCAGACTTCTCACCAGAGACTATGAAAGCCAGAAGATCATGGACAGAGATTATACAGACACTAAGAGAACACAAGAGCCAGCCCAGGCCACTATACCCAGCAAAACTCTCATTTACCATAGATGGAGAAACAAAAGTATTCCACAACATATTCAAATTCACACAATATCTTTCCACGAATCCAACCCTTCAAAGGATAATAACAGAAAAACACCAATACAAGGACAGAAACTCTGCCCTAGAGAAAACAAGAAAGTAATTCTTCAACAAACCTAAAAGAAGACAGCCACAAGAACAGAATCCCAACTCTAAAAACAAAAATGACAGGAAGCAACTGTTCCTTAATATCGCTTAATATTAATGGACTCAATTCTCCGATAAAAAGACATAGACTATCAGACTGGCTACACAAACAGGACCCGACATTTTGCTGTCTACAAGAAACACACCTCAGGAAAAACGACAGACACCACCTCACAGTGAAAGGCTGGAAAACAATATTCCTAGCAAACGGCCTGAAGAAAAAAGCTGGGGTAGCCATTCTAATATCGAATAAAATAGACTTTCAACCCAAAATTATCAAAAGGGACAAAGAGGGGCACTTCATACTCATCAAAGGCAAAACCTTCCAAGAGGAACTTTCAATTCTGAATATCTGTGCTCCAAATGCAAAGGCAGCCACTTTCATTAAAGAAACTTTAGTAAAGCTTAAAACATACATTGCACCTCACACAATAATAGTGGGAGACTTCAACACCCCACTCTCATCAATGGACAGATCCTGAAAATAGAAACTAAACAGAGACTCAGTCGAACTAACAGAAGCTATGAAACAAATGGACTTAACAGATATCTACAGAATATTTCATCCTAAAACAAAAGGATATACCTTTTTCTCAGTACCTCATGGTACCTTCTCCAAAATTGATGACATAATTGGCCACAAAACAGCCCTCAACAGATTCAAAAATATTGAAATTGGCCCATGCATCCTATCAGATCACCATGGACTAAGGCTGCTCTTCAATAAAAACATAAGCAGCAGAACACCATCATTCACATGGAAACTGAACAACACTCTACTCAATGATGCTTTGTTCAAGGAAGGAATAAAGAAAGAAATTAAAGACTTTCTAGAGTTTAATGAAAATGAAGCCACAACATACCGAAACATATGGGAAACAATGAAAGCATTCCTGAGAGGTAAATTCATAGCTCTGAGTTCCTACAAAAAAAAAAAAAAAATGGAGATAGCTTACACCAGTACCTTGGCAGCATATCTGCAAGCTCTAGAACAAATGGAAGCAAAGTCACCTAAGAGGAGTAGACTGCAGGAAATAATCAAACTCAGGGGTGAAATCAACCATGTGGAAACAAAAAGAACTATCCAAAGAATCAATCAAACCAGGAGCTGGTTCTTTGAAAAAGTCAACAAGATAGACAAACCCTTGGCCAGACTCACTAGAGGGCACAGGGANCTATATAAACAAACTCAAAGATAAAAAACACATGATCATCTCCTTAGATGCTGAGAAAGCATTTGACAAAATCCAACACCCATTCATGATAAAGGTCTTGGAAAGATCAGGAATTCAAGGCCCTTACCTAAACATGATAAAAGCAATCTACAGCAAACCAGTGGCCAACATCAAACTAAATGGAGAGAAGCTGGAAGCATTCCCACTAAAATCAGGGACCAGAAAAGGCTGCCCACTTTCTCCCTACCTATTCAATATAGTACTTGAACTCCTAGCCAGAGCGATTCGACAACAAAAGGAGGTCAAGGGGATACAAATTGGAAAGGAAGAACTCAAATTATCACTATTTGCAGATGATATGATAGTATATTTAAGTGACCCCAAAAACTCCACCAGAGAACTCCTAAACCTTATAAACAGCTTTAGTGCAGTAGCTGGATATAGAATTAACTCAAACAAATCAATGGCCTTTCTCTATACAAAGGATGAACTGGCTGAGAAAGAGATCAGGGAAACATCACCCTTCACAATAGTCACTAATAATATAAAATATCTTGGTGTGACTCTTACAAAGGAAGTGAAAGATTTGTATGACAAGAACTTCAAGTCTCTGAAGAAAGAAATTGAGGAAGATCTCAGAAGATGGAAGGATCTCCCATGCTCATGGATTGGCAGAATCAATATAGTAAAAATGGTTATTGTGCCAAAAGCTATCTAGAGATTCAATGCAATCCCCATCAAAATTCCAACTCAATTCTTCAAGGATCTAGAAAAGACAATTAGCAAGTTCATCTGGAATAACAAAAAACCTAGATTAGCAAAAACTCTTCACAACAATAAAAGAACCTCTGGTGGAATCACCATGCCTGACCTCAAGCTGTACTACAGAGCAATCATAACAAAAACTGCATGGTACTGGTACAGCAACAGACAGGTAGATCAATGGAATAGGATCGAAGACCCAGAAATGAGTCCACACACCTATGGTCACCTGACCTTTGACAAGGAAGCTAAAACTATCCAGTGGAAAAAAGACAGCCTTTTCAACAAATGGTGCTGGCACAACTGGCTGCTAACATGTAGAAGACTGGGAATTGTTCCATTCTTATCTCCTTGTACTAAGGTCAAGTGTAAGTAGTTGAAGGACCTCCACATAAAACCAGAGACACGGAAACTTATAGAGGGGAAAGTGGGGGAAAGGCTCGAAGATATGGGCACTGGGGAAAAATTCCTGAACAAAAGAGCAAAGTCTTGTGCTGCAAGATCAAGAATTGACAAATGGGACCTCATAAATTTTCAAAGCTTCTGTAAGGCAAAAGGTACTGTCAACAAGACAAAAGGGCCACCAACCGATTGGGAAAGGATCTTTACTAATCCTTAATCAGATAGGGGACTGATATCCAATATATATATAAAGAACTCATGAAGGTGAACACCAGAAATTCAAATATCCCCGTTAAAAAGTGGAGCACAGAGTTAAAGAAAAGAATTCTTAACTGAGGAATACTGAATGGCTGAGAAGCACTTGAAAAAAATGTTCAACATCCTTAATCATCAGGGAAATTCAGATTAAAACAACCCTGAGATTCCACCTCACACCAGCAAGAATGGCTAAGATCAAAAATTCAGGTGACAACAGATGCTGGAGTGGATGTGGAGAAAGGGGAACACTCCTCCATTGTTGGTGGGAATGCAAGCTGGTTCAACCACTCTGGAAATCAGTCTGGCGGTTCCTCAGAAAATTGGACATAGTACTACTGGAAGATCCTGCAATACCCCTACTGGGCATATATCCAGAAGATATTCCATCTGGTAACAAGGACACATGTTCCACTATGTTCATATCAGTCTTATTCATAATAGCCAGAAACTGGAAAGAACCCAGATGTCCCCCAACAGAGGAATGGATAAAAATTTTGGGTATATTTACACAATGGAGTACTACTCAGCTATTAAAAACAATAAATATATGAAATTCCTAGGCAAATGGATGGATCTGGAGGCCATCATCCTGAGTGAAGTAACCCATTCACAAAAGAACTCACATAACATGTACTCACTGATATGTGGATATTAGCCCAGAAACCTAGACTACCCAAGATACAATTTATTAAACACATAAAACTCAAGAAGAAGGAAGATCAAAATGTGGACGCGTCACCCCTTCTTAGAATTAAGAACAAAGCACACATTGAAGGAGTTACAGAGATCATGTGTGAAGCTGAATCCAAAGGATGGACCCAATGACTGCGGCTGCCAGGGATCCATCCCACAATCAGCCACCAATCATAGACACTATAGCATATGCCAGCAAGATAGTGCTGAAAGGGCCCGGATATAGCTGTCTCGTGGGAAACTATACCAATGCCTGGCAAACATGGAGGTGGAAGCTCACAGTCAGCTATTAGATGGAACACAGGGTTCCCAAGGAAGGAGCTAGAGAAAGTACCCAAGGAGCTGAATGGGTCTTCAACCCTCTAGGTGGAAGAATAACCATGAACTAATTAGTACCCCCTGAGCTCATGTCTCTAGCTGCATATATAGAAGAGGATGGCCTAGTTGGCCATCAGTGGGAAGAAAGGCCCCTTGGTCATGCAGACTTTATATGCCCCAATACAGGGGAACGCCAGGGCCAAGAAGTGGGAGCGGGTGGGTAGGGGAGCCGGGCCGGGAGGGGGGAGGGTATAGGGAACTTTCTGGATAACACTTGAAATGTAAATGAAGAAAATATCTAATAAAATTTGGAAGAAAAAAAAGAATAAGTGATCTGTGATAGGGGACATTGCAAAGGGAGAAAACTTAGTACAAGCTAGCAAAACAAATACTTTCCAAAGAAACAAATAATTCATTTGTTCATAAAGGTTTTACTACATTACCAAAATATTTTTCACTGATCCCTACCTTCACAGAAATTAAGATTTTAAGACTTGAACTCCTTTTTTTTTTTTCAATTTTTTATTAGATATTTTCTTAATTTACATTTCAACTGCTATCCCGAAAATCCCCTCCCTCCTCCCCCCTCCCTGCTCCCCTGCCCTTCCACTCCCACTTCTTGGCCCTGGCGTTCCCATGTATTGGGGCATATAAAGTTTGCAGTACCAAGGGGCCTCTCCTCCCAGTGATGGCCGACTAGGCCATCTTCTGCTACATATGGACATAACTCTTAAAAAATAAACTCAAACTAAAGCAGTATGTAAGTTTCTTTAACTATCTACCCAACTTATATGTTTTTTGTACTTGGAGCTCATGTTTTTTCATTTAAATTTTTCTTTTAGTCATGACTGATAATTATTAAGCTCCTATTATGAGTGAAGGCATTTTACTTTAAGAATTAATGTTCACACAGTAAACTGAGACAATTTTGTATAGGCTGGGATTGACTCCAACATTCATTTATACCTTTTATGTATAGTCTTTTATCTCCTTGTTCTTAGTCATTCCTCATAAAACCAGCAGGCAATTTAGCACAAAATGACCACAAGTTTGTCCTTGTTAATAGTTTACTCCATTGATCCCTTTGTTGTCAATTGATAGACTCCAAAGACCATGTCTTAGCCTGACACGCAAGACTTCCCCACTCCTGAGCCTATGAATGTTGAAATCCATCTACACTTGCATTTATTTATAAAAATAAATACTAATCTCTTCTAATCATGATATTTATGTGATATTTCTTCTTGGAACTTCAGCATTCTCATTTCAGGAGACATATTATTGATTTTACTCTGAACTCATGTCTCTAAATAGCCAGCTTCTGATTAAATCACCATGTCAGGATCTTTCTCATGTTTAAGTCTTTAATTTTTTTTTTTTAATTTTTTTTTTTTGAGACAGGGTTTCTCTGTATAGCCCTGGCTGTCCTGGAACTCACTCTGTAGACCAGGCTGGCCTCGAACTCAGAAATCTGCCTGCTTCTGCCTCCCAAGTGCTGGGATTAAAGGTGTGTGCCACCATCGCCTGCTTTTTTTTTTTAATTGTGTGTTTTATTTGTATTGTGATTGTCTTTATCCTGTGTCAGGAAAATAAAGTTTTGTTGTTCCTCCAAGAGGCAACTTGAATGATTCCTAGGTATGAAAGTTTTCTATAAAATTCTTTTACCTGCTACTACTCTATGAATATTTCTTCTGTAACAATTACTGTGTGACAGGCTCATTTCAATTGTCCCTTGCATGCAGATACTCTGTCTTATGTCACATTTAAGAATTCTTTTGTAACAATTATTTAGGCTCATAAAATTTTAGCTTATTTTCTATATGTTTAAAAGTTTGTCTGTTCTCCTCAGTGTGTTGAGTTCTTTGAAATGCCATATGATAAGAAAAGTTCAAATCAGCAGGTAAATAAAGTTTGACCTTTAACAGGCCCACATATATTTTAAAGTGCTAGTAAAGAAAAAAAGAAATGCATCTTGTGAGCTTCCTAAAGATGAGACTGAAGAATATATTTAGAGAGTGAAAGTTATACCATGCAATAATTTAAAATGATAAGCCAACAGGAAACAAATGGATGACAAGCCATCTCCGAGTAATAAAATATTCAAGACATGATATCAATTCTGTTCTTGTATTTACTTAGATATCTAAGAATATAATGAGTATTTTCATGAATTCTGAGACCTCATATTAACAAATATGTGGTAATATTTTAGATTCCAGCTCTTTTAATATGTTTTCCAACATGTTCCTTACATATATCAAGGGACGAGCTTTGTTCACAATTGGGAAGTGAATATAGGATTTCAATTGACCAATAGGAACATTAGGCCTTACATCTCCCCTTTAGGTATCCAGAACTGAATTCTGATATGGAACTGGAAACTTAAGAAAATGAATCATAATGGGGGCCACTTACCTGCCTCTGAGCAATATGTTCTGACTTAATAAGGGCCTTTTTTTGTTATCAGTCTTCAAGATGCTTTAAGATAATAAATTCTGTAAAGTTGTCACTGGAATGTGGTGATAGTCTCTTTGAAAATGGTTACACATTTACATGTTAGAGTTAATATGTAGCTATATAATTGGAAGAAAAGCCCCACAGATTATAATCAAATCCCAAGAGAGTTTATTATAATTATATTTAATTCATCTAATGACAAGAAATTTAATAAAGACTGGCACCTAGCTCATTCATGAATAGAGAAAGATTCTCATCAGTCTAGGTTTTACATTTTTCTTTTCTCATTTTAAGTTTCAAATAGAAAAAAAAAAAGTCTCCTGCAAATTAATAGATCTGACCTGAGATCCACTGTGAAGCAAGAATTTTTAGGACATTTTTTTTTGTTTGCCCTACATAAGCAATCTACAGTTCATTTAAAGCAACAATGACAAAAGACTCTTCAGAGTTATTTTACAATGTTGCAGGTTTTTTTTTTTTTTAAGTGGAGATGGAGCATAGAAATCTCATAAAGATTTTCATTACAATCAAAGTTCAAAATTAAGTTGGCACAATGAGGAAAATATTGAGCACATAGTGATGAATTCTAATTCATAATACAAATAGTACTTTCTAAAACTAGGCTTATGCAACTTATTTTTAAAATCACACATTACATTTTATATATTGTCAAATGATGCTCACCATAATTCAAATTTTATAATTTTACTTTAGTATGTTTATAAGAGCCCAAGTCAGAGCATGCACTTCATGATTTTGAAAGTACTCATATCCCAATTATAATAGCTATTGCTCTTAGTTGATATATAAATCAATTCCAAATAAGAGGAATATGGGTTTCTTAAGGTCACACAATCATGTGGTGATAATGGGAGAAGGATGATTTCTAATCAAACAACTTTTGCTCTATTCAATATAATACCAGTCACAGTACATTTCACCCCACTGTTGTTTTCTGTAGGACATGGAAACACCTGAAACAATGCTCCTTTTCTCTCCGTTCTCTCTTTTCCTCTCACTCTTCCATCCTCCCGTCTGTCTTTTCTACCTCTTTCTATCAAAGTAGGAGGGGACTCACATTCTTGAATAATCTTGACAGGTTCTGAGATAAAATATCTAATTGCACCTCTCTCGTTTGTGTTTAATTTTTGTTTAATCTTTATAACTTTTGTTTCCTTTTCTCTAATGAGGACTTTTTTGTTTCTTTGTTTTTTGAGATAGAGTTTCCCTGTGTAGCCCTGACTGTCCTGGAACTCACTCTGTAGACCAGGCTGGCCTCAAACTCAGAGATCCCTCTGCCTCTGCCTCCCAAGTGCTGGGATTAAAGGCATGTGCCACCACTGCCTGGTGAGGACTTAATTTCTTAATTGGAAACCATTCAAAATCAAGGACTGCATGCTGCCCATTTTTTCTTTATTTTTCAGTGTACATAATAAAGTAAGCTACACATTAGTTAGAAAATACATTTCAGTCCAATTTTCTTTAATAATTTTAGAGAGTTAGTATTTATATTATCTGAACCCTTTAAATTAACGAAATATGGGTAGAACTTTAATACTTAGCATGTCTTTTTCACATACCATAATGTAGCATAAAATTGTACACATTTATAAATCAATTTAAACTTAGATTTTGTTTCCATATGAAACCTTAATATGTCAATCTAATATATGACATTCCAAGCAAGATTATTTTACTGCAAACACCTTTTTCAATAGGTATGACTTTGAACTGATTATCTTGAGAAACTGCAAATCCAAGAGAGTCAAACTTAACCAAATTGAAGGGAACATTAATAGAGAATCAGGATTCAAAATATTAAAAGGACTTCATAATTGAAAATGTCCTATTACTTATCAAGCTTCCATAGTTTTCTTTACTTTTTCTCTTTATTTTCTCTTTCCCTAGTCCATATTTTCTTTTCACCTTTTTCTTTTTTTTTTGTTTTTTTTGTTTTGTTTTGTTTTGTTTTGTTTTTGTTTTTTCGAGACAGGGTTTCTCTTTATAGCCCTGGCTGTCCTGGAACTCACTTTGTAGACCAGGCTGGCCTTAAACTCAGAGATCCGCCTGCCTCTGGGTCCCAAGTGCTGGGATTAAAGGCGTGCGCCACCACGCCCGGGTCATTTCACCTTTTTCTTTTCCTCCTTTTCTTTTCTTTTCTTTTCTTTTCTTTTCTTTCTTTTTTTTTTTTTGTTGTGTTGTTATTTGCTATTTGCATGGCGCGCGTGTGTGTGTGTATGTGTGTGTGTGTGTGTGTGTGTGTGTGTGTGTGTGTGTGTGTGTGTGTTAGGAATTGAATCTGTAACCTCTGCTTTACTAAGAGTGCTTTCTGCAGATAAGCTACTTTCTCAATATTAAATACCCTTCAGTTTTAGTTTAGGGGACAGTGATATTTAAGTGTAGACTCTAAGACATCTGTGGGAGTACTAAGGACTCCCTAGGATTTTGTGTGTGTGTGTGTGTGTGTGTGTGTGTGTGTAAAATTCTGCTTATTTTTCTCTATAATCTGTGCTTTACTATAGTACTCTATCCAACTAAGAACAAAGAATGGCATATAAAAATATGTCCTACCTACTCCCTACACATTCAACACAATCTTTTAAATATAATGAAACTACAGACTTTTTTTTAAGAACAATGCTAAATTCAAGTTTATTATATATTTTATATGATATAAGCCTCAATCTGTTTGTCTATGGAATGGTTGTTTCTTTGCTGAAAGGAAAAATGTAGGTGTACTATGGAAATCAGTGTGGAGGTTCCTCAAATAGCTGAAAAATCTGATTAAAGTTTCAGAATACCAAACTTGGAATTATACCCAAAAGACTCTACAAATTACTATGGATATATTTGCTCAATCATGCTCTCTGCATAATAGATAGAAATAGAAATAGCCAAGTTAGGCATCTATCAATTAAAGAGCAAAGAAAATGTAGTACATTAACAGAATGGTATAACAATCACTTGATATAACAAATGAAATTATGAAATCCACACATAAATTTATGAAACTAAAAATCATCATCCTGAGTAAATTAAGCCAGAGTCCAATGACAAATATTGTATGTTTTATCATATATATATATATATATATATATATATATATATATATATCCCATTTTAACATTTAGATCTGTATGTCTCATCTGGAATCCCAACAGAGGTTAAGTAGCATGCAAAAGAAGAGATCTTCAAAGAAAAGTAAAATAGAACATAAGGACACAAAAGGGAAACTAGAATAGGAGGATTAAATAAGAGTAGGAATGAAGAAGCAGTGTAAAGTAGTTAATATGAAGAGGTACAGCCAACCAACAGAGGTTTTGAAAATCCATATGGAAACTTATTACCTCCTTCTAAGCCTTGCAGGTCATTGTCAGTTCTATTGATTATCTTCTATAATCTGGCCCTCTTGTTGAGGATTCCTATTTATGTCATCAAACATGAAGAAATAGAGATGGCAACCATCTAGAAACATGTCTACTGATTAGTGTTCATTGTCCTAGAGGGTATATTGCAAGCTATTGGAGGGGGAAGTTATAATCAATTTCACTCATATATAAGCTCTACAACCAACAATAATGACATTTTTAAGATACTGGTACAAATGTTGCATAAATGTTGTGGGAATAATTAATAACTTTTAAAATTGGATTGAAAACCCAATCAGAAAACCCAACAGACTGAGACAGAATCCATACTGTACACTGCTAAGGTGTCCAAGAAGCAGATTAGATAGGTCATGGGCCCTATGAGAAAACTTACTGCTATTAGTCTGCTAAAAGAATGTAGCAATAAAATGACTCCTAATGACATATTGTGCCCCATGCTTCGTCTCGCCAGCAAGAACGCACACAGGACACAGGATCCTTCTGCAGCAAAGCATTTATTGCATCTAAAAGAGGAAGACTCGAGCCCTAAGAAGGCACTGCTTATATACACCCTTAAGCGTCGTGTTCATTCCTGATTGGCTGCTCACTCATCACCCCATATTACGCCCCAGGGTGGGCTGTGACTTGGCGTGCTCACTAACTGCACATGCCCTCTTAAACTTGTTTACTTGAGGAGACCAGCAGATGTCAGCGCCATCTTGTAATGGCGAATGCCGTCACGGCTCATTGTGGCTCTCTACAATATTGCTATAAACATATATCAGTACACATATCAACTTCGGTTAAAGAAGGTTCTTGAAGTGGATGGTGATTCACACAAGAGACACACAACTGAACAATGTTCAGAGAGTGAGACACTTTCAAATGCTCTGTGCTTAATAAGAAACTGCAAACTTCAAGGATTAAAGCTCCAAACTTCATGGCTCTTGGATCTGTGAGAAACAGGAGGCAGAAATATTGTAAAAGCCAGAGGAGACAAGTGAATCTGAGAAAATAATGTGTTTCAGACTCAATAGGGCTGCTATAAATGTGAAGTCTACATTTGTGATTACAATCATAAGCCCTCAAGTGCAAGCAATATAAAATCTGAACAATGGGAAGTAGAAGTAAGTGCAAAATCCAGCTCAGACTCAAGAAGTCTTTGGCAATTGATACCTACTGAGAGATAAAAAAATCAGTTTTCTTCAATGGTGTGACTCTTGGTATGTCAACCAACACTCCATGTCAGTAGTGATATTCAGAAGAAGGTGGCTAAAAGAAAATATACTACATCCTTTTGTCTCTGTGTGCTCTTTTCTGTTGTTTTAGCGTGTTTTGTTATTATTGTTTGTTTTGATTCTTTTTGAAAATGAAAAATAACATTAACTGGTGGTGTGGCAATTCAGGACAATCTGGGAGGAAGTGAGAAAGGGGAAAATACATGAATAACATATTATATCAAAACTAAAGCTAATAAATACATTCAAAATAATGATTTCTGAAATTATTTACTACTTCTTTTTCTTAATGTAAATTAATGAGAATAAATACAACACTTAGAAAAACAAAGAATGATTTTATGTTAATATGACATTTGGGGGTTTGAAATCATTCAATTCTTTAGTTTCTTACTTGTGTAAACCCTGATTTTATGCATTTATACATAAAAACATGAATAAAATCATGGCAGTATTAAAAGAGAAGTTAAATGTGAATCTTGGAAAAAATGGACATATTCATAGTAATGTTGTTTTTTTCATGCTGGTGAAGATGTGGAGAAAGAGGAACACTCCTCCATTGCTAGTGGGTTTGCAAGCTGGTACAACCACTCTGAAAATTAGTCTGGTGATTGTTCAGAAAATTGGACATAGTTCTACCAAAAGATCCAGCAATACCACTTCTGGGCATATACCCAGAAGATGTTCCAACTGGAAAAAGGACACATGCTCCACTATGTTCATAGCAGCCTTATTAATAATAGCCAAAACCTGGAAAGAACCCAGATGTCCCTCAACAGGGAAATGAATACAAAAATATGGTACATTTAAACAATGGAGTACTACCCAGCTATTAAAAACAATGAATTTATGAAATTCTTAGACAAATGGATGAATCTGGAGAATATCATCCTAAGTGAGGTAACCCAATCACAAAAGAACACACATGGTATACACACACTGATAAGTGGATATTAGCCCAAAATCTCAGAAGAAAACAAGATACTATTTACAAAACACATGAAACTATAGAGGAAGGAAGATCAAAGTGGATCCTTCTTGGATGGGGGAATAAAATACCCATGGAAGGAGTTACAGAGACAAAGTTTGGAGCAGAGACTGAAGGAACAACCATCCAGAGACTGCCCCTATTGGGGATCCATCCCATAAACAACCACCAAACCCAGTATGGCAGATGGCAACAAGTGCTTGCTGATAGGATCCTGATATAGCTGGCTCCTGAAAAGTTCTGCCAGTGCCTGAAAAATACAGAAGTGGATGCTCACAATCATCTATTGGATGGAACAAAATGTTCCAAATAAAGGATCTAGAGAAAGTACCCAAGGAGCTAAAGGGGTGCACAGTCCTATAGGAGGAACAAAATATGACCTAACCAGTACCCCCAGAGCTCCCTGGGACTAAACCACCAGCCAAAGAAAACACATGGAGGGACTCATGGATCTAGCTGCATATGTAGCAGAGGATGGCCTAGTCGGTCATCAATGGGAGGACAGGCCCTTGGTCCTGTGAAGGTTCTATGCCCCAGTACAGGGGAATGCCTTGGTCAGGAAGTAGGAATGGGTAGGTTGGGGATCAGGGGGATGTGGAAGAGGATAGGGGATTTTCAGAAGGGAAACTAGAAAAGGGGATAACATTTGAAATGTAAATAAGGAAAATATCATATATATATATATATATATATATATATACAAAAACAAAACAAAAAAACAAAAAGGAAGTATATGTACCATGGTAATGTATACCACCAGTATCAGTTTTCTTAGGTTTCTAAGATTTTTGATAAAACGTCATTACCAATGCAAACTTCGGGAGGAATGGGTATTTCATATTCTTATCACAATCAATCATTAAGGGGAATCAAGCACAGACTTAAGAGGCCCTGGAATACTTCTGTTTACTGAGTTGTACTCCTGGATTGATCAATTTTCTAATACACCCTAGGACCATCTATCCAGGGGTAGCACTACTGAAATGTGCTAACACTCCCACATCAATCATTAATCACTAAAATGCCCCATAACCTTTTCTACAGGCAGATCTTATGGAGGCATTTTTTTTTCATTTGAAGTTCTCTTCTCCCTGATGACCCTACTTTTTTCAAATGGACACAGCAAAGATAAACCTGCTGAAGCCAGAGGCTGCATGAAGCCAGAGGCTCACAAGGTCATAGCCAGTCTGGCCTTGGACTACGCAGTAGTATTTCAAGGTCAGTCAGAGTAGCTTAGGCAGACCAGTTCACAAAATAAAAATTCAAAGAACAAAAGAAGGCCAGGGCTATTGCTTGGTTGTAGAATACTTGCCTAATCAATGGGAAGGCTTATTATTTTTTGACATTTAAGCTAGTATTATGAAGCAAAGGAGAGCACAGCAAATAAAAGTGAAAATATGATTGTCTCCCTGTTACATGGAATATAAAATTTTATTTTTTTTATTTTTATTCTTTGTTTTTTACAGTCCCATCTTCATCCCTCTCCTAGTTTGGCCCGATCACTCCTCATTCCATATTTCCTCCCTTTGAACCCCCACCATCTCCATGAGGATGTCTCCCCCAAACTCTCCCACCCTACTAGACTTTCCCACTCCCTGGGGCCTCCAGTCTCTTGAGGGTTAGGTGCATCATCTCTGAATGAACACAGACCTGGCAGTCCTCTACTGTATGTGTGTTGGAGGCCTCATATCAGCTGGAATATGCTGTCTGGTTGGTGGTCCAGTGTCAAAGAGATCTCAGGGGGGTCCAGATTAATTGAGACTGCTGGTCTTCTTACAGGGTCACCCTCCTCTTCAGCTTCTTTCAGCCTTTCCCCAATTCAACAACAGGGGTCAGCTGCTTCTGCCCATTGGTACAAATATCCTCATCTGACTCTTTCAGCTTCTTCTTGGGCCTCTAGGAGGGCAGCCATGCTAGGCCCCTATCTGCAAGTACACAATAGCATCAGTGACAGTGACAGGCCTGAGGCCTCTCCTCGAGCTGGATCCCTTAATCCATTGTGTATAGAATATTGCTGGTGACATGCAAGTTAAAGGTCTTTTTTATCCGAGTGCAAACTCTAATATAATAGGAAAAATATCTTGAGTACAGTGTATCTTAGGATGACCATAATTAATACTTTAATATATAGTTGACATTTGCTAAGTCACTGAATCATAATTATAATTCCCGCAGAAAAGTAACTCTGAGAGGTTGTAATGACCTGATTGTACTAATCATTGTACAATTTACATGCATGTTAAATTATCACTTTGTATAACTTAAGTATATCTAATTTTCTTTAGGCAATTATACCGTAATAAAGATGAAAAAAGATTCCCTAAATTTAACTGTCTTTATTTTTAAAGAAAATAAATCATACATATGCATTTAATTTTAACTTAGAATTTTAATTTTATGGCCTTTTTGGGGGGTATGGTGTCCATTTGGGGAAAATAGGCCTTTCTTTGTTAATGCTATTGATGTTTTTATTATAATTAAGGCATTTAATCTTAAAGAATTAATGCTTATTTTTTGTCTTTTTCTTTCTTCCTTTCATTTGATTCATTTAAGACAGGTTTGCTGTGTAGTAATGGCTCGCATGGCACTCACTATTAAGAACAGGCAAGTTCCAAATTCGTAGCTACCCTCTAGTGTCACTTTTCTGAGTGCTGGAGAAAAAAAAAGTACATGCTATAATGAATGTATGGATAGTAGATCTATCCTTAAGAAATGGACATATCCTTCTTCATTTAGTCAGATTTTGTTACTAAGGTTGTGATACCAAAATTTGTAAAGATTACTTTCATCCTAGTCTCTGGAGTAGTTTAAGTATCATGTTTCTTCAATTTAACAAATACAAAACTACTTGTTTTTTACTGTAATACTTAGCTTTTTCTGTCATGACATTTTAGATTTCTACCACTTGAACTTTATTTACTATATTATTTTTATACTTTATTTACTTTCTTATTTTATAATTTATTTATTTATTTATTTGTTTGTTTATTTATTTATTTTGGTTTTTTGAGACAGGGTTTTTCTGTATAGCCCTGGCTGTCCTGGAACTCACTTTATAGACCAGGCTGGCCTCAAACTCAGAAATCCACCTGCCTCTGCCTCCCGAGTGCTGGGATTAAAGGCGTGTGCCTAAGTTGTAAAATCTTAATAGTACCTTAGAAATGCCAGTGTATCTGGTCTATAACATGATAATATTGTCTATATCTATCTCTTTTCTTGTTTTAATTACCATAGCTGGATATGTTACATATCATTTTTATTAGTTCCTTATCTTAAATAAAAAAATATTCAATTTTATATTTTCTTTTTTTTTACTTAATTCTAACATTTAAAAATTAATGTTATTGGTGTTTTTATTATAATTAAGGCATTTAATCTTAAAGAATTAATGCTTATGATTTGGTTTCCTGTTATGTGTTTATTAGCCAATGTATTATTACTAATTAATTTTTAATATTATCCAATGGTTTTTCATTTTGCACTTACTATGGTTGTTAAACTTTAGCTATTGTTTTTAACAAGTGACATATATATTCCTTACAATGAAAGTCTGTTTTCTGAGAGTTAATGATAGGAACTCCACATTAGTCAATAAATAGGTAGCAGAATTATTTTTCTTCCTCCTAGAAGCTAAAAAAAAAAAAATGGAGGAATAAGGAATTAAAAGAACTTTCCACTTGTTATATATTCATCAAAAGTTCTGATTAGCTGGGCGGTGGTGGCACACGCCTTTAATCCCAGCACTCGGGAGGCAGAGGCAGGTGGATTTCTGAATTCGAGGCCAGCCTGGTCTACAAAGTTAGTTCCAGGACAGCCAGGGATGTACAGAGAAACCCTGTCTTGAAAAACTAACTAACTAACTAAATAACTAACTAAATAACTAAATAAATAAATAAATGTTCTGATTAATATAGTACCTTTGACAAATCGCTTTTTCCCAAAAATTACCAAAATGCTGTGAATTGACTTTAAATATGAATAATTTGTGAAATTAAATTTACATCTCTTGTCTACAAAGTAATAATTAAATATCCCCAGTTTTTCTTTAATTATCAAGTGACTAGCACTTCTATTTATAATTAATACACAAAGTGACTGGATTGTTCTTTTTAGGGGTAAGATTTTTATTGTTCTCAGCAGCTAATATTAATGTCTATAATCAAGATGTTAGATTTTTTTCTTCCTTCAAAACAGGTAACATTGATAAACTACTAGGGGAAACTATAAAAGGTAGCAGCATTCATCTCTGGCAAAGTTTTCAATATCTAAGAATTTGTCAAGTTTATTTGAAATATATGTATAACAACTTCTGTATTTCTGACTCTCAAACTTCCACTATAAATTGTGATTAAAATTTTAAAATTCATGCTAAAATAGGTATAAAATTCACTAACAGGGGTAATCAAACTTTGAAGGAGAAACTTTTGAGGCTAAAAGCATTTGGTTAGAAATGATGTAGTATTTAAAATATGATTTCTTTCGCATCTGGCACTGGTAAGATTCATCAGTATTCAAAGCAGTACTCTTCAGTCTCCACTGAGCCCCACGAGAATACACATGGCACTGGTTTGAGATCTAGTCACAAGAATTTCATTTTCAAAGCCAATCACAATGTGAACAAAATGAACACTTTATTCTTCAATGACGATCAGCTTAAAATGTTAGGCACTGAAAGATCTGCCAGCCTTTAATAACTGGTGAAATTTGCTAAATGACTCTGGCAGTGAAACACACCAAACAGCAGACATGATTTCCCAGGCTTCTCCCTTAATTCCATTATGGTTTTAAGGGTTTTCTACTTCCTAAGGTTGAGGACATTGGGAACCATATTTCACTAAGCATTTATTCCCATCTAGTGAGCGTAGGCAGTTTCATAGTCCCTTTTGTTTTATATTGTCGGAGGGAGAATCTTCCAAACATTCCATCAAACTGCTTTTATTTCTTCTTTGTTTCATATCTGAGGCCAGCATTGTGTTCATCTTCATTCACCTCACAGCTGCAGAATATTCATCCACTCTCACGTTTCTTTCTTACACTCAGACCTATTAAATATAACTATCTATTCTCATTTGTTTTCTTTCCAAACTAGTTTTTTTTGCCATTTTCAGATTTTATAACATTTTAGTTCTTTATATTTGTATTACCATTTGGCTTCCATTAGTCTGGGGCTTGAAACATTTCTGAGTTAAAATAAGAGTCTATTTCGTTACTATCTAGCTTCATGAATCATAATTGTGCCTTAACTAATATGTAACTAAGTGGTGATACTGATATCCAATCTTGAATTTTTATAAGGATTATCTATCTACCTTATATTTATTGCACAGTATTACACTGACCAACCTCTTTTAGATAATCCAATTTTCAAAAAGTACTTTTGGGATCTCAAACACACTATCAGTCTCTTGCACTCAGTGTAGGCATGCAAAAACTTCAATATATTACAATAGGTAGTGTTTTGACCAGGCCAGATAACCCTTTTTAGATGTAGGCCTAGATGACTGCTATAGTGCAATGCGCCTCCCTCGACCAGCAAGAAAGTCACGCCACCACCGGGATCTTCTCAGTCAGCTTTATTCAGGAGCACCTTGATAGTAGATTCCCAGAACCCAGGACAGCAGCAGAGCTGCTGCTTTTATACTCTCCCAGGGAGGGGGGAAGGGAATCATAGTGGATGCGGATTGGTGCACCAAGCCACACCCATTAGCATATTGCCCATTCATTGGTGTCACAAGCCACACCTCATTAGCATATTTCCCACTTGGGAGGGGCTATTGCCTGAGGAGGGCCTGAAGAGGGAGCCCGGGTTTTCCCAAGCAACTGCCTTTCTGGAGCAACTGCCATTCCTGAGCAACTGCCATTCCAGAGCAACTGCCATTCCAGAGCAACTGCCATTCCTGAGCAACTGCCGTTCTGGAGCAACTGCCACTCCCTATACTATAGTAGTATAAAATGAATGTAAATAAGTAAACATAATTTCAGGGACTTGATTTGGGTTAGGAATCTCTTAGTCCTCTTTCATTTTTAGAAACTGTCTTGTCCGTTATTATGTGTGCTATTTCATTTTCATATAAGCCATGGGACTTTCAAAACATGTTTTATTTGGGTGTTTTCTTACTTAATTTACTTGTTTATTCACTTACACACCAATTGCAGCCCCTTCTCTTCTAAGCCCTATACTCACACCTCCTCCCTCGACTTCCCCTTAGCTTCTCTAAATAGAATTTTTACAATACATGCAAGAAGTCTTTTATTCCAGGTATTCCTATTAATTTTAAATAACTGCACTTATCTGACTAAATGTAATATTTGTGGATTTTAGAATATCTTGCAGATGTGTATATAGAACAAAACTTATTCAAATACGTGTTGATTTTTAATTGCTATATGCAAGATACATATGATTTTCTTTCACAGAGGTCAGCATATTACTTGTATTTTTGTTTATTGGCTTTTAACTATTAATATTATATTTATTTAATATTAAGTGAAATTACTTTATTGATAATATAATTTACAATATTATGTGTAATAGGAACATGTTATTTAGAGTCAGATACATATATATATATATATATATATATATATATATATATATATATATATGAATATACATATATGTACTGGCTTGTTTTGTGTCAACTTGACACAGCTGGAGTTATCACAGAGAAAGGAGCTTCAATTGAGGAAATGCCTTCATGAGATCCAGCTGTAAGGCATTTTCTCAATTAGTGATCAAAGGGGAAAAGGCCCCTTTTGGGAGGGACCATCCCTTGGCTGGTAGTCTTGGATTCTATAAGAGAACAGGCTGAAAAAGCCAGGGGAAGCAAGCCAGTAAAGAGCATCCCTCCATGGCTTCTGCATCAGGTCCTGTTTTCTGACCTGCTTGAGTTCCAGTCCTGACTTTCTTCAGTGATGAACAGGAGTATGGAAGTGTAAGATGAATAAACCATTTCCTCCCCAACTGCGTCTTGGTCATGATGTTTTGTCCAGGAATAGAAATGCTGACTAAGACAAATTGGCACCAGCATAGTACGGTATTCCTGTGACAACCTGACCATATTTGGGGGAGGACTGTGAGAGTACTTTGGAACTTTGGGCTAGAAGATCTATTCTATGTTAAGAGCTTTGTCAGATGTTCTATAGGAGCTTGGAAGATAATGTTGAGAACAGTGCAGAAGGTGGAGGCCTGACTTGTGAAAATGCAGAGGGAAAATTAAAGACTCTTTTCAAGGACATTGCTATTTTGGAGTTTGATTAAAATGTGGTTCTGGTTAGCTGGGGCTGAAGAATCAGCTGTGATTAACAAGATACCAGACTACTAAGGCAGAAACTTTGCATTACTGGGACTATTGATGCTGGTTAGCTGGAGCTAAGAAATTAGCGGCGATTAAGAAGAGACCAGCATCATTGAGGTGACATCTTCTGGGAAGTGTTTTCTGAAAGCACAAAGAGGCTATGTTCCAGAGATACTCCTGCTGCAGTGGGACTTGGTAATATGTAAGAGTTACCCAGGTGGTACTGGTTTTGAAGACATGAAGGGGTCATGCAGAGCAGCTGAGGCCATGGAAGCACTGTGAGAGGCCATGGAAGGCCATTGGTGAAGGTGCAGCCTCAGTTACAATTGATGGCCCAGGACTGAAGGGGTCATGCAAAGGAGTTGAGGCTTGCCACCATGAAGAGAGCCTATGAGAGGCTGGTGTTGAAGCCTAGTTACAGTAGAAGAGAGAAGCGTTTTGGAGATGCCAGTATCATGGTTTGACCACCAAGAACAGCAGCAGCAATGGAGTACAGGCATCTGGAGCCTAGAGGACAATGTGTGTGCTACAAAGGGCATGGCTGGAAAGGGACCCTTGGAGGAGCCCAGAAGATCGTGAGTTGGATCCCAGACATTGGACGGTTGGAGATTGATTTTTGCTTTTGATTGTGACTGTGCCCTGATATTTTTCCCTCTTGAAGGAAGTTTTTTAGTGAAGCCCACAGTTAAGAGACTTTGAATTTTAAAAGATACTTGATATTTTAAAAGGATTGAACTTTTAATATGTAATGACTGTGGGACTTTTAAAGTTATTTAAGATCTTGGGGTTGAATAAGAACTAAGGGTTGAGGCTTACTAGTGATGTATTTATGTGTCAAGTTAACAAAGGGTCAATTGTACTGGCTAGTTTTGTGTCAACTTGACACACCTGGAGTTATCACAGAGAAAGGAGCTTCAATTGAGGAAATGCCTCCATGAGATCCAACTGTAAGGCATTTTCTCAATTAGTGATCAAGGGGGAAAGACCACTTGTGGGTGGTACCATCTCTGGGCTGGTAGTCTTGGGTTCTATAAGAGAGCAGGCTGAACAAGCCAGGGGAAGCAAGCCAGTAAAGAGCATCCCTCCATGGCTTCTGCATCAGGTCCTGTTTTCTGACCTGCTTGAGTTCCAGTCCTGACTTCCTTCAGTGATGAACAGGAGTATGGAAGTGTAAGATGAATAAACCCTTTCCTCCCCAACTTGCTTCTTGGTCATGGTATTTGTGCAGGAATAGAAACCCTGACTAAGACAATATATATGCGTACAATATATAGCTATAATTTCACCCATATTAGACATGATTATTGTGTACCTACTTACTACATGTTATATAGTACTATGTACAATACATAGAAATTTTGTCACTTTGTATACTTTGATGTAATTATACCACATAAAGCTTTACAAGCAAATTTTTCAGTACAAATTATATATATATATATATATATATATATATATATATATATATATATATATATGTATATATATATATATATATATATATATTGAGCTACATATAATTTCTTACCTAATTGTCATGTTTGTTTTATTATTTTCATATATTTCTGTGTATTATTGCATTTATGTAATCTTATTTCTTTGTCAATGTCAGAAGATAAAACAAAGGAAAGTCTCAGAATATGTTTCTTAAGAAATGTAACAGGTTTTTAGTTATTGTTTGCATTTTTACACTTCCAAAGTTTGTTTTGTTTTTATGTATGTGTGTTTTGCACATGCATTTATATACACATGTTCTTATATGTGAACAAATGTGTGTGTGCCAATGAATGACCATGTGCATGTTTGTGTGAGTGTTGCTTTCTGAGTTTGATTCATATCAGGAGATTTTTCTTCCAATTTTATTCTCAAGTTCTCTAATACTGCTGATCTAACTAGCCAGCTTACTCTGAGTATTGCCACATTTGTGCCTTATGAATGATAAGTTGACATTTACTTGACTTTTGGGTATTTGAAGTCTGGTCCTCAAGCTTGCTGCTTAGAAGGCAACTTCACAGTCCCTCCCAAATTCTTATAAAACCGTTTCTATTGTGTTTTGTTTTTATTCCCATTTAGAACTTTTCCTATCTTTATTTTGATGTAACTGTCCAAAATTATATGTGTTTAGAGTATAAAATGAGTTGATACACATACACTGTGAAAGGATTACCAAAATGAAGCTAGACCACATACCTATAATTTTATATACCATACATTCATAAAATATGTGTCTGTAAAATTCTTCATGAAACACATACAAGCACACACTGAATAAACAAAAAACAAAATAACTTTTAACATAACCTTTTTAGTTTAATCTTAGGAAATTTTATGCATGCAAACATATACTATCTGATAAAATCTTCGCTGCCTACTCCAACTCCTCCTAGGTTACCAGGAAACCTCTAACTTCATGTCTGTAAGAAATGGTGCACTAATACCAGTGAACTAAACCACACCATGGGTAGAAAGAAATGTTCTCTTAGGGAATCAAATCAGGATGGAGAGTGGTGGTTGTGAGCCACCATATTTTTTTCTGGGAATTGAAGAGCAGTCAGTGTTCTTAACCACTGGGGCATCTTTTCACCCCTGAAACAGATAAAAGTTACTTTATTCCAACATCAGCTGTTAACTGCATCTAGCTCCCTGCTAGGAATAGAACCTCATCAGCAATTTTCCATGTGTGTTGAAATGTCACTTGGTCTATTCTTTTGCAGATCTTGTGTAGAATCTTTATTGGTAAAGTTTTCTTTTTTCATTTCCAATAAAATAGCACACTTGAACTTTCTGTAGTTTAATTACAGCATCTATAGTATTTGAAAAAATGTTTACTACTTCCCATTGCATGTAAAGTTCATGAGCGCAAAGTCACTGCTTGGCATCTTCATTGAGATAGAGCCTAAAATAAGATGGGACCCATATGATAAATGAAGTAAAACAATGTTCAAAGGATGAATGCAATAAATTTCTCTCAAATGTTTGTTGAATTAAATAATAAAATACTCCAGAGGCCTTCAAACAAAGGTGACGACTTGATTTACATACAGGGCACATTTCCTGACTCACATTTACAAGTGAGGCAACACAACTGAGCTCTGCCAGCTTGCAGTATTTTTGTGCTTTTCTAATTTTCCCAATTTCTACTGCTTTCTTAACATATTGATAAGTTCTGAATATGTTTGTTCTATATGAGATTCCAATGTGCAAACATGGTACAGAATTTAACAGATTCCCCTCATAATCCTCACCCTCTAAATCAACACATGCTTACATACATTCTGTTTCTCTCTTACTGCTTCTAACAATGCTTTAGTCTGTTTCAGTATGAATCAGATTAAACTGTCTTTCACATTTTCCTCAATCATCTTTATAGCCACTAAATTTCTTAAAAATTTTGACACATGAATATCATCCATGGCTTTTTGACTTGAAGCAAATGAAGACTCTTAAATTTTGTGCATTTGATGGGTCACTTTAATGGAAACTTAAAAATAAATATATTTCCTAGAAGCTTACTGTATCATATTTTCTATTGTATTTTGGGAGAAGGTATGTGAGATTTTATTCAGGGCCAAGTTTTTATGAAGTGAGAAATGAACCAATTTATCAGTGTATCATGAGTCAGTGTTCATTTGGGTATTATTACATTACTTCTAACTATATTTATTGCTGCCCATGCTTATTTGTATAAATTTTGGATTCACTTAGTCACCCAGAGTCCAGAATGTAGATTATCTGCTTATCTTGTTCTTGATTCAGTTATTATTTCTATATTTGGTCATTAAGTTCTTTGTATTGTATTTATCAAGTATTCATTCTTTATATTCCAAGAATTACATCTCTGTTTGAATTCCTTGTTTTTTAAATCAAAATGAACACATCCAGTTAAGACACTCTACCTC
Source organism: Mus minutoides (assembly GCA_902729485.2). Lineage (NCBI taxonomy): Eukaryota > Metazoa > Chordata > Mammalia > Rodentia > Muridae > Mus > Mus minutoides. Next base: position 58,787 of record LR753978.1, on the reverse strand, counting down.
ATTCTTGGTCCATGTGGATTCTCCCCTCCCCCATTTTCACAGTTGCCATGAGAGAGAAATCATGCCTCCACACTGTCCGCTTTCCCCTACCCATTTCAACAGTGAACATCTGACTGATTATAAAAATATCTACTCCAATGCTCAATGGCCCTTAAATCGCAGCATGAAATCAATGTAGCTCTCCATCACTGTTCAAAACTAGATCAATCATAAGCTTTTCTAAATTCTACTGGCTATGCTGCCACTACTTGACTCAATACCAGCAAGGGGTCTGAGAGAGCAAGTGGAAGAAAATAAGATAGAAATATATGCCTATCCAAACCCTGCTTGCCTAATTGTGTGATTTCTCACATGATACATAACTACTTAAACCTCCAGTTCTTGTTTATCAAGGGGAAAAATAGTTATATGCACTGTATGTCCTGCAAATAAAAACAAGTGTGGCATTTGAATCAGGGTTCTCTAAAGGAATATAATTGATATAATGAACATATTCATATGTCAACGAATAGTATATACATCATTATTTATATATTCAATCACTTTATTTTTATTTTATTTCTTAAATGTTCATTCTTTCTATTCCTAGTATGACATTCCTAAGGATGTGGGATTTACTAGATAGGTTTACATCGTGTGCTGCTGGTAGTTCTAAATGTGTTTTATACACCAGAGGGGCAGAATATCCAATAGTTTATCAGGCCATAGGTTAGAATGTCCTCAAAATCTTAATCTAGCACTGAAGGCTACAGTCAACATTGAAATTTTAAAGGACGTTAATTGTAGTACACTTGAAGAAATGCTTCAGTAGAAGGATAGATGAACTTGTCAGTGAAAGTGAAGGTAAGAAGTCAAAAATTAAAAATTCCTTCTTTCATGTACTTTTATTTATGTTGTCATCTAGATTTAGGATCTATCTTCCTGCTTCAAATACTCTGACTAAGAAAATTGCTTTCAGGAGTACACAGAAGTTTGTTTCATTGATAACAGATAAAATCAAGTTATCAGCCATGATCAGTCATCAAACATGGGGACAACACCAATAAAATCCAAAATCCATGTTATTTCAGTTTTTGCACACTGGACCTTTAGTGTTGAATACATTCTTGTTTCCTGTACCTAAAAAGTTTAATGGTAGTGCAACTTTTATGCCAGGAGTTCTAGCTCTAGACACATTTCTATTATTTACTAGGATTATTCAAAGGATCCCATTTTTACTTGTATATTGCTCAAATTCAATGAAGCAATAAAGGATTAAATAAAAACACATATAAACATATATTCAAGTAAGAACAATTAATTGAAAAGTGGCTATAATTAATTTGAAAGAGAATGAGGAAGCTGTATGGAAGAGTTTGAAGGGAGGAAAGGTTTAATTATATTATAATCTCTAAAAACAAAGGAGGCAGTAGAAAACATAACCAAAATATCATAGCTTTTAAACATGCTTGTTTGCTGAGTGTTTTGAAATAAGGAGCCCAGGGTGGCCTTAAATATTGTTTTTGAATGCTTTTTATTTTTTGCCTTAATTGTTTCAAAATTGCTATCAAAGTGGCACGAAAGGCAAATGCATGGCACAGATGATGCCAGCAGCTTGTTGTCAGTTAAAGACCTACATAACACTGAGGTTCGATCAGCTGGGACAGTAGCCAACATAGCCTGGAGACAAATGGAAAACAACATCCTCTGGACAATCACAAATCACTGAGGAGATGTGAAGCTGTGCCAAGAAGCTACTTGTGCCCTCAAGCAAAAGCCAAGGAGATGTTTTTGCTCATTTAAATATTCTAGGTGTGTCATTGCAAGTGAAGCAAAAATTAAGATTTAACTAAATTTTATTTAGGAAAAAAATGTCATTTTTTACTTTCCTCAGCTTCATTGAGCTTCTGACTGTGAGGATTTTTATGATGAATTGTACAGATGAATGCAGTTATTAGTCAAGTGCTATCAAATATAGTCAGCATAACTAGAGAGCAACATCTAAACCTGGGGTCTACTTTAAGATTTAATTCCTTTGGAGATTGTAAATGGCATTTTTACCAAGTGGAAGCTTTCTCTTTTTAATTGTCCTTGCCAACACTAAACAAATACTTTTCATTCCCATTTATCTTCCTGCAAACCTATGGCATATGTGAACAATCATTTCTAGACATGATCTTTTCTTGAGCTGGTGTGGTTTTATAAAATATTTCAAATCATTTCTAGAGACATTTTGCAACATCAATTTGAATTATACCTAAGATTAAATTCTTTTTCAGTGCTTGGGAGAGCTCTCACACCCTATAATTTTAAGGAATGGCTTGGTTCTTCTACACCAGATGGGTCATATAGAATTAGTAATGTACCAGAATGCAGTATACAGTGTTACAATACATATATGACTATTCTTCTACTTGCTTTGATCATATTGAAATCTAGTGTACCATGACATTTTGAACACTAGTTGTTGGACTGTTGACTCTTGGACTCACTTTAGACATCCAGTCTATGAAATTGATTAGCTTCTGCATGTTTGCCTCATCTCTGTGCTGGTCTACCTTATGTGTCAATTGATTTCTGTTGTTACTGTCTTCAGATATTTTGGTAGTACATGTAAGGTTTTGATCAAGATGATATAGGTTGCAAAGAGGTTGCTATTATCAATTTGTGTCACTAATTTGCTAAAAAGTCAAATATCTCACAATAAGAAAACATATTTTTACGTTGAAGACACAAAAGAGAAATTCACAGTTAAAATTTGTAGTGTTTTGAGATAGAAATTTAGAAAAAAAAACTTAGTTTGCTCTAGATATGTCATATATATCGCTGGATAGTGTGATATACTAACTTTTTAAACATTTTCTGCAGAAATAGTTAAACAATCATACTTCTAAAATATTTTGTTAAATTTGGTATATTGTCCTTTTGAACTTTCATATGTATTATGTCTAATTGAAAAATATACCTATTTAAATTTTAAGAGAATTACCCAAATACCACAAACTTTATCATTAAATAGTAGTCAATATAGCACACATTTATTTTTTTTTTCACAAGCCATAAAGTTGGCTTCATTGGTTAGGCATTTATCTTATTTTATCTTTTCCCTTAAAATCTCTGAAGACATTTTCATATATACACAAAACAAAGTTAACTGTATTCATAAATTGACTGCAAAACACCTATTTTTTCATCCTTTTATTCCCATTTATTCATACATGTTGCATAATAGCCCCTTGGAGAAATGCACAAAAGCTAAAATTAATTATATGAAAATTATTATTTTTGTTGAGCACATTGCATATAGATGTTCCTGGCCCTCAGGATGCTGGAGTACATATAAAAGTCTACAGGTTATTTGGAAACAGAAATGGTTTTACACCTATATTCAAATCAAGTTTGTGTTTACATTTTTCTTAAAACTCTGCCCAATCATTATCAAAATTTGCATATATATATATATCGTATCTGTCCTTCAAGCACCAGGACTCAAAGCAATCCACAATAACAGCAAGAAACAAACTCTTTGAAATTCCATCTTTTTTTTTGTAACCAAAATTTTAATCCCATAGATTCTCACAAACATATTATAAATGACAGGATGAAAAAAAAATCTTGCACAGTAACTGAAAAGGTCAGCTCTACAATGTACCCTTAAATTGATAGGACACTGGTATCATAGTTTAACATTGAAAAATAAAGATATTGTAATAGCTCTGCATCCTCATATAAAAACCAGGAAGGAACCATTTTGCAAACCTTCAAAGTGTGGTTCCTAGCCTTTATCTGTTGGCTTGTGTTCACAGCAACTCTTAAACACTGCTTATCATTCCACACACAGTGTCACATGGTGTCTCAGCTACTAGAGGAATACAACTACAATGAAGTTCCACCAGTTGTTTTATATATATCATTAGTACATCACACTTAAACTGGGAATGATCTAGGTTTATCTCAGTTTATGAAAAACTAAAATTCAAAGAAAATTCAATCTTGCTTAAGGGAACGTTGTAAAGTAACAATTCTTGATATCACATGCCTCATATGATCCATCTGAAACCATAGAGAATTACATTGTTTTGTGTGTCACTGTTCCAAGAGAAAAAACGTATTTGAACAGTTAAAACATCTTAAAATGCACCAATCTTATGAAATCTCAAACAAAACTTTAATTTCCTGTATATACGCTTGTCAGATGAAGTTATTTCCTGTACACCACTTAAACAAAAAGGTCTTGTATTTCCTTTAGTTTGACCTAGATAGACTATGAAACCTAGAGAAGGATTGAGATGGCTTGTGATTTCTCTCACAAGACAGAGAGCTTTCTTGTTTCTTATCTCTAGAAAGTGACCTGCTCTAGCTTCTGAAAAAGCTTCTCCTTCTTGGGGATCTTCTCTGATCTGGAGGACTTCTCCTGCAGTAATCATCTCCAGGAGGAAGATGACCCAAAGGAGGAGGTGGGCCAAGATTCTGACTTCCCTTTTCACCATTGGACAGTTCCACTATTTTTTAAAACAATTTTTATTAGATATTTTCTTCATTTACAATTCAAATGCTATCCCAAAAGTCTCCTGTATCCTCCCCTCCCGCCCTGCTCTCCTACCCACCCACTCCCACTTCTTGGCCCTTGGCGTTCCCCTTTACTGGGGCATATAAAGTTTGCAATACCAAGGGGCCTCTCTTCCCAATGATGGTGGACTAGGCCATCTTCTGCTACATATGTAGCTAGAGACATGTTATCTGGGGGTACTGGTTAGTTCATATTTTAGTTCCTTTTATAGGGCTGCAGACCCCTTCAGCTCCTTGGGTACTTTCTCTAGCTCCTCCGTTGGGGGCCCTGTGTCCCATCCAATAGATGACTGTGAGCATCCACTTCTGTATTTGCCAGGCACTGCCATAGCCTCACTAAAGTCAGTCACTCTCACAGGGCAACCAGATAGTGTTCTTCCATCTAGCTCATGGACAGCATTACCAGCATTTGGGGATCCTCAAATTTGATGAATGCAAAGGCATGAGGGTCTCCAGCAATCCACACACTTCAGGGTGGTCCATAACAGCCAAAAGCCGGCTCTAATCCAGTCTTGTTCCCATTATTTCCAAGATTTCCTGCATAAACCTTACAGTCCAAGGGGCCGGAATGCCTCAGGACCTAGAGCATCTTTCTAATTTCTTTCTATTATTCATCGCCCCTGCCCCCCCCCCCTGCTTCCCAACCTTTTCTTCACATTCAAATGATGCATAAGTGGTCCGAGTTAATTGAAATACTAGGAAAGTGACAATATATGTCTATTCTTTAATTATCAGTGACCTAACAGGGTAAGAAAAACATGACATTTTCTAGTTAAGTCATGGAAATAATACTTCCAAAGTTTAAGGAATATTTTCCTTTGATAAGGAGGTGCATTTTTCTTGTTATTATACTAGATATTTTTATGATCATTGTCAACAAATTAACTCAAATTCCTAAAACTTATTTAAATGGATTTGTTACCACTGATAATCTCACTTGCCAAACTAAAACACAAAATTTCCTTGATATTTTAAACAAAGGGTACATAGGGTAATGCTAACTATTTTAAGGGGAGAAACAAATATACAGAACAGGAATTCCTGGGTCATGTTTACTGCAAAGCAAGTATTAAAAAAACAGAGACCATGACTTCCTTTATGGACAACAGCTCATTTAATGCAGGGAAGAAGTGATTCAATTTGTAGATAAGGAGGTAGCACAGTACAAACAGATAGTTTTTTCATGATAGTTTTAGATGTAAGCCATTGGTTTAATAGACACCTGCTCAAGTCTTAGTGAAATGCCAGCATTTTATAGCTCTTTCTAAGAACATTTTATTTAGAAAGCACAGATATGCTGCATTTATATTTTAAATTGCTATATGGTGGCTACATGTGTATTGCATATTTGACCTAGTGTTTGCTTAGTACCATTAAGAATGTCCCATTTAAGTCATTGATACTATTAGGCAATGTATCTTGTGCCAGATGTAGTATTTAGGGAAAACATTTCAGGGATCATAGACTTCATGTGTAGTCCACTTGGTTCTTGGTGTTTTGTAAAGAAAACAAATGAAGCAACCAGGAAATTGGATGATGCGACATGATGGGACATTTTAACTCCCACTGTGCTTACAATAACAGCTATGTGAATTTTAAGGCTTATTTTCCATATGTCATAACTTTTAGGTTTTTAAATTTTATTTACCCAGTTCTTCTAAATGAGACAGTGAATAATATCATTCTTTAAAGTTAGTGGTGCTGTGAAAAGGTTATCTCTAGGGAAATATTAACATCCTTTCTTCTATTAGGATTATTGGATACAATTGTGTCTCTTTCTTTTTTTTTATGTATCCTGTTTGCTACATTTTTTTCTCTTTATTAGATATTTTCTTCATTTACATTTCAAATGTTATCCAAAAATTTCCCCTTACCGTCCCGCATCCCCGCCCTGCTCCCCTACCCACCCCCTCCCACGTAATGGCCCTGGCATTCCCCTGTACTGGGGCATATAGTCTGTATGACCAAGGGGCCTCTCCTCCCAATGATGGCCAACTCTGCCATCTTCTTCCATATATGCAGCTAGAGACATGAGCGCAGGGGGAACTAGTTAGTTCATGTTATTCTTCCACCTATAGGGTTGAAGACCCCTTCAGCTCCTTGGGTACTTTCTCTAGCTCCTTCCTTGGGAGTCCTGTGTTCCAACTAATAGCTGACTGTGAGCAACCACTTCTGTGTTTGCCAGGCACTGGTATAGCCTCCCATGAGACAGCTATATCAGGTCCCTTTCAGCATTATCTTGCTGGCATATGCTATAGTGTTTATTTTGGTGGCTGATTATGGGAAGGATCCCTGGTCACTGGTTGGTCCATCCTTTTGATTCAGCTTCACACATGATCACTGTAACTCCTTCAGTGTGTGCTTTGTTCTTAATTCTAGGAAGGGGCAAAGAGACCACATTTTGAACTTCATTCTTCTTGAGATTCATGTGTTTAGTAAGTTGTATCTTGGGTAGTCTAGGCTTCTAGGCTAGTATCCACATATCAGTGAGTACATGTTATGTGAGTTCTTTTGTGATTGGGTTACCTCACTCAGGATGACACCCTCCAGGTCCATCCATTTGCCTAGGAATTTCATATATTCATTGTTTCTAATAGCTGAGTAGTACTCCATTGTGTAAATGTACCAAATTTTTTGTATCCATTCCTCTGTTGAGGGACATCTGGGTTCTTTCCAGCTTCTGGCTATTGTGAATAAGGTTGCTATGAACATAGTGGAACATGTGTCCTTATAACCAGATGGAAACTCTTCTGGATATATGCCAAGCAGAGGTATTGCTGGATCTTCCAGTAGTACTATGTCCAATTTTCTGAGGAACTGCCAGACTGATTTCCAGAGTGATTGAACAAGCTTGCAGTCCCACCAACAGTGGAGGAGTGTTCCCCTTTCTCCACATCCACGCCAGCATCTGCTGTCACCTGATTTTTTTATCTTAGCCATTCTTACTGGTATGAGGTGGAATCTCAGGGTTGTTTTGATTTGCATTTCCCTGATGATTAAGGATGTGTCTCTTTCTTACATGAGTATTAGGGAACAGCTGAATTTGTGGTCAGCATATTTTTAGTTTACATTCATATCACCTATTTCTATACAAATACATCTCATTTTTGATATTCATCTAAATATTTTGCAAAGTACACAGAATAAGTGTTATTTCCCACTTTATTCAATTAACTACTTTTGTTCTCTTAAAATTTCAGTGTCATTATTGCTAGGGTAAAAGAAATAATTAGCTGGAAACATGTATAACAACATTTAAACATACTACTCATATATGGATATACATTCATGAGACATAAGATGTTTTGATCAAGAACAGACTCTAGATAGATAAGTATACTTTGAGGGGACTATAATGGGAATGAGAGATTTGTATTCAGTGACATGACACATCAAATACATTACACATATGTCTACTGTGCTGGCTGTGTATGCAAACCTAGAGTGTGTTTCAAATACATTACACATATGTCTACCATGCTGGCTGTATATGCAAATACATTACACATATGTCTACCATGCTGGCTGTGTATGCAAACCTAGTGTGTGTTTCATTCTATCAAACTATGGTACCTGTAACAGTGTATATTACATAATATCCAAGTATGATAATGTTGTCTCTTGACAATAAATTTGCTATACAAAATTATGTAGTGAAAATTCTAAGTTTATACCTTATACTTATTTAAAAGCCTATACCTGTCTCTACCTTGTGGTTGCGGAGCAATCCTACACATCTCATATTTACTGTTACTTGCCTCATATTCTTTTTTGCTTGATTTAATCTCATAGAGGCTACATATATACTATGCACAGAAAAGTTTGCCAGTAAGCAAGCATGACAATTATTAAAGATAGGAAAAAAGGTTGGTTGGGTGCTGAAAGGGCCCGGATATAGCGGTCTCGGGGGAAAAATATACCAATGCCTGGCAAACATGGAGGTGGAAGCTCACGGTCAGCTATTAGATGGAACACAGGGTTCCCAAGGAAGAAGGAGCTAGAGAAAGTACCCAAGGAGCTGAAGGGGTCTTCAACCCTATAGGTGGAAGAATAACCATGAACTAACTAGTATTCCCTGGGCTCGTGTCTCTAGCTGCATATATAGAAGAGGATGGCCAAGTTGGCCATCAGTGGGAAGAGAGGCCCCTTGGTTATGCAGACTTTTTATGCCCCAATACAGGGGAACGCCGGGGCCAAGGGGTAGGAGCGGGTGGGTAGGGGAGCAGGGCCGGGAGGGGGGAGGATATAGGGAACTTTCTGGATAACACTTGAAATGTAAATGAAGAAAATATCTAATAAAAGTTGAAAAAAAAAAAGAGGACAGAAAGTAGGGGAGAAAGGTTTGGCAAGGATGATTCTCAGAGGAATTGGGCAAGAATTCAGGAAAATATGATGAAAATATGCTGTATGTAATTGTCAAAGAATTAATAAAAATAGTATTAAATGACCAAAAAAAAAAAAAAAAAAAAGAAAGAAAGAAAATGAATCTGGAAGGTCAGTGAGCATTGCTGCTCATTTTCAGTAAAGAAGATCCAGTTGTTTCCCCCCTACCCCTTCTTGCTACCTAGCCTCCCTGGGTCTGTGAATTGTATGATTATCCTTTACTTTTCAGCTGATATCCACTTATAAGTGAGTACATACTATGTTTGATTTTCTCAGTCTGAGTTACCTTTCAAGATAATTTTTTCTAGTTCCATATATTTGACTGGAATTTTTATTATGTTATTTTTTAACAACTGAGTAATAGTTCATTTTGTAAATTACTACATTTTCTTTATTAATTTTACAGCACTTAGATTTTTCCATGAGTACAAAGGATTTTCCAAGGATTAGAGGCATAAAAATTAAATAAGGTTGTGGGTGCAATGGCAAACAAGTTTAGCTTGGTTGTGGATGAGAATTAAGTGAAGCAGATTTTACTCATATTTCCCAAGTAATTGAGGGTGGCTAGAACTTGGTGATGAACACAGAACTGAAGAAATTACAAGAGAAAATATAACTATAAAGAACAGGTAGAAAATGCACTTACCTCGAGAAGACCCTTAAACATTTCCAAACATATATCTCAACACAGAAAGACCTTCCTCCATAGAGAAGAATGTTCAATATTCGTTATAAGTTAACAAGCAAATATATAGTACAAAATTGTGGGCCTGTGTACCAGAGGCTTTCCACGGAGATCTCTGGCCCTGCTTGGTGCTAGAGTTCCAGGGAAGGGTAGCAAGTGTGGGGAGGGAGGGGAAGTTGCTTCCACCACTTCTGCTGCTACAGTTGGCTCCACCTCTATCATGTTGTGTCTTGCAGGTTACTTGGTTACCACCCTGCACTGAGTCTGGTTGGGCTGGGCTGACACAAGACCAATTGCCTAGCCAGTGAGGAGTACAGCAGAGCTTCAGGCAGCACTTCCGGAGAGCAGACCTCTTCCCAAGTGTTACAGCTCTTAGGACAGAAGGCTCCGATGACAGAATAGTTCTTGCACAGCTTTATTCCTTCTGGATAGGATTCTTATATAAAGTTTGGGGGTGGGTAAACGTCTGACAACAGGTATCTCTGGTTTGGTCTGAGAGCTTTGGGGAAACCTGATTTGCATGTGGGAGGGCTTGGTGCTACTCCTACATAACTGATGACCACATACCTCTCTGCAGGGTGGGGGCTGTGGGAGGCTGTGGCTACATGACAGGAGCCAGGGACCTGGGGAGGCATGACATAACAACTTCTATCCCATGCAGGTGGAAATTACCACCCACCAGATCACTGGTTTTCCAGACCTTTGGTCAACCAGGGAGCAGGCTGTCTGTGTGCAGCCTACCGCCCCACAGAAAATGAAAAAAAGAAAATTGACCTTGGATATCTTTCTGAAGAAAGAGGCATCTGTTCAGCAAGAGCTTCATGTACATTCTCAACAGTGACCTAGAAACAAGTCTGGGATCCAGAAAGAACATGACAGAACCATATATGTTTAATTGTGAAGAAGTTCCATGGAAAGAGATGAGAAGAAAGTGGTGATGTATAGCTATACTCCTAACCATGGGTAGGTTCAGAGCAGCGTGTGTGTGTGTGTGTGTGTATGTGTGTGTGTGTGTGTGTGTGTGTGTGTGTGTGTGTGTGTGTGTGTTTGTGTGTTAGTTTTGGATGAAATTTAGCTAAACTTTCAATGATTATTTTATGAATTTCTAAAATTTCATCTTTTGTACTTCAACCTGAGATTTTGCATTTTTAAAATGAGCTTGGATTAATTTAGTAAATAATTAAAATTATCGAAATAGAATCACTATTTCCTACTGCAATGTTTTACAACAGTATATGATAATGTCTGATAGTTCTGTACTCCTCATTCATGCTATCTGTCAGCAAGAAGTACGTATCTGTAAGTTCTTGTTATGGTAAGGGCTATCTATAGGTATATCTTACATTTGTGCAAAATTTTCACCTTTACTCTTTTTCATGTTTAAAGACACCAATAGTCATTGGTTTAAAGTAGCCTACAGTATTCCAGGGGAAGGCCAGGGCCAAGAAGTGGGAGTGGGTGGGCAGGGGAGCAGGGAGGGGGCAGTGGGGAGGGGATTTTGGGGATAGCAGTTGAATTGTAAATTAAGAAAATATCTAATAAAAAAAAGAAAGGAAAAGTCAAATGTAGCAATGGGAACTCTGCTAATCACATTGCACACAGAAGTACAAAGACACTCCTTTTCTTTAAATGCAATTAAAATTATCTTTTTAAAAATGCAAAAAGAAATGAAATAACCTCCTATGTTGTCCACATGTTTTTTGGACTGCATAATCCAATTAAAACTTTAAAGTGCTCTGCATTTGTTCCATATGGACTCATGCGCACATGCTTCATCATAGTGAGAATCTGTGTGTTCTCTATAGTAGAAGTTTTTAAAATACAGCATGTTTGTAGTGGTTTCTGTTGTGAAAGTAATATTCTAGAATCAAATATCTTTATAATGAAGGTAGGTAAAGTTGAACTTTAATTTTTGTAAGTACAAGTCTAAAGCACTTTTTTCCAGTTTTTGTTTGTCTTTGTTTCTGCACCAGATGTAGTGCTTTTTGGGGTACTAAAGTCTGTTATTTAATAAATAGCACTATTTAGGACATTTGTGACTCTTGCAAAGAAATCATATTGAATCTATTTCATTTGAAGTTTGTCTGTGATGATGGCAACATAATATTTTTGGTGACATGTATCTCTTCTCATTGACATAATTATAATCTACCATCATAAAATGTAGTACGATAATTTGGCAAAATAAACCATTCTTCTAGCTCTGTCCAGCAGCTGACTAAACAGATGCAGGGACCCACAGTCAAACATTAGACCAAGCTTGGGAAATCTTGTGGAGGAATTGGGGGAATTATTGAGGGCCCTTGAGGCCCAAGGTCTCCACTGAGTGACCAGCAGAGTCAATTAACCGAGACCCTTGGGGCTCTCAGAGTTCGAATCACCAACCAACAAGTATACATGGGCTAGACCCCTGCTCATATGCGGCAGATGTATGTGCAGCTTGGTCTTCATGCAGGTGCCTCAACAACTGCTCCACATCTTACCCTGATTCTGTAGCCTACCGGTGGATCTTGTTTCCCTAACTTGTCTCCCTTGTCTGGCCTCAGCGGGAGAGGATGTGCTTAGTGCTGCAGTGGCACTAGAGTGGCACTAGAGTGGCTCTAGAGTGGCTCTAGAGTGGCTCTAGAGTGGATTGGCACCCAGGGTGGACTTCCTCCTTCCCAGAAGTGAAGAGGAGTTGGGGGCTGGAGGCGCCTTGTGAGAGGAGGGCAACAAGGAGAGGGGTCTGCTACGGGGAGGAAAGGGAATGAATAAGTAAATTAATGAGAAAAAAACTTTCTTCTGCTGCAGTTTTCAACACGTATTAGCAGGAAGACAATTATGCTTTAGTTCCAAAATGATATTTGATATTCCCGCGTATTGAACTTTCCTTGTACTTTAAATAATAAATAACTTTATTGAGATTCATTATTTGTAAGTTCTCCATAAGCATTTGGCAGTTATGGTGTTATACTCATAGTAAAATAGAAATTCAGGTATTAGTTATTTAATGAGAAACAATTATTATGTTCTTCCTCTCCTGTGAGAGCACTTAGCAAATTGAAACGTGTAATGCTCAATAGCCCTAATCAATTGATCATTTAGCTACACTGAGGTGATTGCTAATTAGTCATTGCAGATAGGCAAGTCCAAATACAAACACTAGGCCCATCAGCTATTAAGGGAAAATCAAAACAAAGCAAAGATTTGAATGCATATTTCAGGTACATAGTGATTAACAATGAAAGAAGAACAAGGACTTCAAAACAAAATTAATCAATTTCATATAATTAGTCATCCATCCAGTATTAAGCAATATTGAAAATGTCCCTATACTTTTCACACAGGAAGCCAAAGGTACTTGCATTAAAAAAAAGTAGCATGATACTTTTCATACTTGTAGAAAGTATGCTTTTTACAAACACTCATGGCCTGGAGAGATAGCTTGGTAGTAAAGGGTGCTTGTTGCTCTTGCAGAGAAATGGAGTTCATTTCCCAGAACATACATTGTAACTTACAACAGTCTGTGACTCCAGTTCCAGGGAAGCCAATGCCCCCTTCATGTTTTAGTCTGCACCAGGCATTTATTCAGCACACATACATATAGGCAAGTACTTACATATATTAAATAAAATTAATTTTTATTAATTAAAATGATTTAAAATTAAGGTAATTTTGGATTGCCTTTGTACTATTTTCTCTTTTTAAAATATTTTTGTTGTTTGAGAGTGTTATATGTTTGTATGATGTGCTTTGATGAAATTGAGCCCCACTCCCTCTCCTCTAATTCCTCTACTATGTTTCCCAACACTTAATGGCCTCTTTTATTTTAGTGTGTGTGTGTTTGTGTTTTCTCTCTCTCTCTCTCTCTCTCTCTCTCTCTCTCTCTCTCTCTCTCTCTCTCTGTGTGTGTGTGTGTGTGTTTCTGTGTGTGTGTGTTTGTGTGTACACATTATTAGTACACATGCCTAAGTGAGAGGATGCCTTGAATGTTGGCATGGATGCCCAGAATTAAACTATTAAACTTACTTCCTTGGCAAGACCAGTATGTACTCTTAACTATTGAGTTATCCACAGCATTCATCTGCTCTTTTAAAAGAACACTGACTTCCCTAAATGATATCATTATATGTATGAGTGAAGGACCATCTGCTGAAGGAAACTGTACAATTCCATTATGGTGAGAAATCATGACAGCTAGTGCTAGTTATGGCAGTTGGAGTAGAAATCTGAGAACTTTCATCTTGTTTCAAACTTGAAACAGAGTGAACTGAAAATATTGTGAATCTTTAAAACTCCAAAAGCCATCCTCCAGTAAGGTGGCACTTCCTAACACTCTCTGTGCAGCATCATCAACTGGTGTTCAAATGCTCAAATCATATATGTGTGGCAAGTATAGTTCACTACTTAGGGCCCTTGCACTCTTTCTTCCCACCCCTTCTACCATGATTGTCTTTGAGCCTTGGAAAGGTATAGTATATATGTCCAGTTTAGAGATAATTGCTCACAATTTCTTATTCTCTACACCTTGATCTGATATGGTATTTGTGATCATTGATATTTATTACTAAAAGCAACTTCTCAAATTGGAGTTAAGAGATGCATATACTTATAGCTATAAAGAATAAAACTTTGTTCCATCTCTACTGGTTAGCTTTCATAGTGCAGAATGTTTCAGTGTGCACTTTTCTGGAAGAAAAGAAATCAATTGCTTTACCAACTATGAACTCTGAGAGCTACAATAACACTTGGCTAACCCAAATTATGTCTACTGGTGTAAAAGTTACTGAAATATTATATAGATAGCCAACTACTTGCTGAATGGATTTAAAAATCACTTCAAAATATAGAACTCATAACTGTTATCAGCAACTCAGTTGAAAACCTCTGCTTAAATAGAGCCTAGGTACTAGGGAAAAGCTTCATACATTTAACCTGCTAAATAGATTAATAAGCATCCTTTTCTTTAAATGGTCATTTCCCAAAATGTGTCGCAATTCAAAGCAGCATACCCATATCCTTTCACATTATAAGTTAGTTATGTGAATCCACCAATGATAACATGTATTTTTTTTAGGAGTATTGCTACATGAAATTAGATTTGCCAGAAAATTGCAATTGCAGTGTAAGGAGGTATGGAGAAGATATGACTTGAAATTTATTGGGTAACTAAACCATATAAACTACTGAATCCTTGAGTATCATCACATTAAAAGAACATAAAAACTTTGTTAGTCCACTTTTTGACGCCTTTGGTATAAAACTGCCGAATCTGAACTAGACACTACAGTTTAAGACAAAAGATGACTTAAAGGCCATTTTAGGCAGCATGGAATTCAGTTTGTGTATTTCCAACAGTTTACATATCACAGAACACATTGCACTGAGACAAATTTCTCATTACTGTCGATGCCAAAAAATACATGCTGATAGGAGCCTGATAAAGCTATCTCCTGAGAGGCTCTGCCAGAGCCTGACATAGACAGAGGTGGATGTTTGCAGCCAACCATTGAGCTGATCATGGGGTCCCCAGTTAGAGAAAGGACTGAAGGAGCTGAAGGAGTTTGCAACCCCACAGTAAGAACAACAATATCAACCAGAACTCCCAGGGACTAAACCAATGAACCAAAGAGTGCACATGGAGGGACCCATGGCTCCAGCCACACATGTAGCAGATGGCCTCATTGGGCATCAATGGGAGGAAAGAGCCTTGGTCCTATGAAGGCTTGATAGACCACTGTAGAAGTATATGAGGACAGGGAGGCAGTAGTGAGTGGATGGATGTTGGCACACCCTCATAGAAGCAGGTGGAGTGGGAATGGAATGGGGGTTTCTGGGTGGGGGAAATAGGAAACGGGATATCATTTGAAATGTAAATAAATAAAATATCCAATAAAAAAGAATAAAAACAATTAATTTTGACTTTTTCCACTGAGCAATCAGGTGAGTAAACAAAACAAAACAAAAATAAAAATAAACAAAAAGAAAGAAACTAAATGATCTGCTGAAGACTGAAACTCCTTGGTATATTCTCAAAATTATTCCACACATTTGTTATGTGACCTTGGATAATTTACCCAAAACACTCTGACTCTGTTTCCTTATGTTTAAAATACTTACAGACTCTGGATATGTGATTAATTTTTAAATCTAAATACAAATGTCTTATAATAAATTTCTCCTCAGTATACTCTTGTCAGTCCAATAGGTTGCAATATTTTACATTCATCTTTGGGAAACATTCTTATTAGTTTTATGTGCAGTTTGAAATGGAACTTTTAAGTAACATGCATATAATAAATTAAGAAACCTTAACAATGATGGTAATACAACACTAATTGTGATAGATTCTAAGTATAGCCCATGTTTGGTTTTCTGAGTTAAAAATACTATATTGTTTCATCTTTTAATTGAAAATAGATTCTTCTCTCATACAATACATCTGAACTACCGTTTCCCCAATTACCTGTCCTTCCAGTTCCACCCCACTACTCCTCCTCTCCCCAAGACACATTTTCCTTTATGTCTCCTCTTCAGATAAAAGCAGGCCTCCAAGAGATGACACCTAAATAGGACCAAACAAGATACAATAAGACATAATGGAAGTCCTCATATCCAGGCTTGCCAAGGCCACCCAATAGGAGAAAACAAGTTCCAAGAGCAGGGAAAACAATCAAAGATCCACCTGCTCCCACTGTTAAAGAATCCCACAAAACCACCAAGTCAAGAGCTATAGCATATGTACATATGTAAAGGGGCCTAGTTAGGCCCCTTTAGGCCCTGTGGTTGTTATGTTGATACATGTAAACTAATATGAGCCCTGCTTAGTTGACTCAGTGGGCCAAAATAAAATATTATGTATTGTATGAAAAGAGTCAAGTGTGAGAATATAGTGTTTTACTGTATGGGTCCCTGTTTATCTTTCTTAAATCTTACTTAATATCACTCTTTAATATGATAATAGAGTGAAAAAATAAGATTTAACCCTATATGTAAAGAGAAAATTAAGGTGATCCATATAGAACACATTAACATAATGTATAATTTGTAGGGAAATTTCATGAAATCATTGTCACCAGAAAAATGAATAAGGAAGAAAATATGAAAATGTGAAGAAAAGGAAGAAAAGAAGAAGGAAGAGGAGGAGAAGGAAACAAATTCTGAAAACAATAAAAATAATATTCAACATATATGTATGCATATTAAAGAGAACTATGTTATTTTCTCTGAGAATCACATTCTTGTATGGTTCTGCCTAACTTAATTTTGTAGAATTATTATAATATTACAGGATGATTGTACATGCAAACGATAAAAATGAGGCTCACCCAGAAGGTATATAAATAATAGAAACTTATAGATACAATATGTTATAGAAACAATTATAAGATGTTAATATTTCCTTTTTCTATAGTACATTTCATCTGTTTTCTAAGACAAACATTAAAAAGTACTGTATACTCATTTTTCATGTTTCAAATTTCTTATCTCAGAGAGAATAACTGTTGAAAGATAACCAAGTCCACTTACCTATTTTCCACTTATAGCTACTATCTTTCTATAATAATAATACTGAGAATTTGTAACTAAGATCTTATATGATACATATCTATAAATATTACCATATAGTAGAATAGAAAAGGATGACAACTTCTAAAAAATTAATAACTGATGATTAAGGTTACAAAGCATGGTATACCACTAGGAAGACAAATGATATAATCATGCATATAAAAGAGTAAAGTAGAAGTGCATAATGAATGAAATCAAAATGAAAGAGAAAACTAAAAAAAAATTCTTACCTCTTTTTAAATCCCCCAAATAGCTCTATAGATAAATAATATAACTCTAGCCTACAGAGAAAAATTGAAGCTCATAAGATATTTGTTTCTATCACTGAACATGGTTGATATTTAAACCTACATATGTGTTCTGTCAAACTCAGTACTGTTTTCACACCATTAGGCATATGTAAAATTAATATCAGAAGAAAGTGAAATGTATACCTTTTGTGCTTTATTTTTTGGCTGTTTTCTAAGTTTATTTCAGAATTCTAGTATAACATTCTTTTTCTGTTTGAGCAGCCAGCATAGCACCTTCATGAGCCATGAAAAGTAGCCAATATAAAAGAAGTTTCTAGCTTAGCTTGGGGGAGGGTGCTATTTGCAACTCCTTTATCAACAATGCATATAGAAACATCCCACACGTGACAGTGCTTCTCCTTTATCCAACAGCTTCCAGGAGGAGCACTATCCTACCATAGAGGATATTCCCTTTCTTCTTAAACAAATTATAATTACATTTTTAATTAAGTTATAAAATAAAATGTTTCCATATGGCTTTTAAATATTTCCTTCATTTTGGTTAATCTTTTCCCTTCTGTCCCCTTGCCTGACACATATTCAGGACCTTCTCCCTCTTTAAGCTTTTCTGCTCGCACTATTTCCTTCTCTACCTTCATTTTCATAGTATTATCTGTCAACGAATTTTATGAAATACAATGCCATTTTTTTAATAAACTGTCAGGCAGGATGAATCCACTTATGCCACAGTAACAAGACTCTTGTGAAAGAAAAAAATCACTGACTAGATGCTTGAACTGCCCCGCAGGAAATGATTTATCCTTGATTCTGTGATGCTAGTTAAAAATATACATGGATATATGGCTAAGATGGCTAAGTGAAAAGAAGCACTTTTCCAAAGCCTCTAACTGGTTTGTTCCTTGAAAGTATGTGGTAAAAAGAGAATTTCTTCATGTTGTCCTTTGTTTTCCACATAAGCATGCTGGCATGTATACACATGCACACACACACACACACACACACACACACACACACGAATAAATAAATAAATAAATAAATAAATGAATGAATGAATAAATGGGTTAATTAATAAAATATAGTTAGCAAAGTAATGAGTTCTGAGATGGGAAGCTTATCATTATTATTTTGCTAAACTTATTGTCAGATTTTTTTCATATACATGTAGATGAAATTCAGTATTACTCTTAGGCAGGAAAGTCTCTTTTTCTTTGCAGTGAATGGTAGTGAATGCAAAGAATATTGACTACCAAGGCATCTGAAGATAAATAATGTTTAAATGCTCAATCTTTAACAAGACACTTATACTTCCCTCTCTAAAGTTTATGGAACAATGCAGAAGACTAGAGAGAAAGAATTGGATAACCAGAAATAGAGAAAAGTACTATGTGATAACACCTTCTGGGTATGACACAGTCATCACAACCATGAACAAAGTAGTTCATCATGGATGGGGAAGGAATTCATGGGGCCAAATCCCTTTGTGCTAAACTTTTGGATATTGATAGATTATGAGAAATGGCAGGTATTTCTTTCAATTGTGTACCTACTTGTTAACTGAAGAAATTTCAGTGAATAGCTACTTATCTATGGTCAGGCATAGGACCTTATGTAAACTCAGTGAGTCACAAATCAAGCCAAATCTAATTTGTAGGGAAAGGAGTCATTTGACAATGGGCTAGAACAAGCAGAATCCATTTTACGCATGTAAGAAATTGTAAAGGAATGATTTAATTAGTAAGAAATTGCTAAAATTGTCTATATAAACTCTGTCAGGAACAGCAAAATAGAGTTAATGCTAAATAAAAATGGACAAATTTATCTGTAGTAAAAGTATAGTGGGAATTTTGATGAAGTCTCCAAACATTTACGTTACAGAGCTGAAGAACCAACACATTTTAAACAATAGAGTTTAATAATTGTTGACATTGTAATAATTGCACTAACCTTTAACATAAATTTGGGTGTGTGGGACATTGATACAGGAGCCGTTTATCTTTCTCTTCAATTTGCAATGCTTCAGGTTTCAGTTAATTCTCTTACGTAAACAATTGGGAGTCACAATCCCCAGCATGAAGATTCTTTCTTTGAGCCTACCTCGGTGTTCTTTCCTCTGCTGGAATGTGTTATTTTTCCCTCTACTAAACAAAACTCACATTTAAGACTCAAACCAAATATTGTTCCTGACCTAATTAAGAGTATATATAGTCTCTCTCTCTCTCTCTCTCTCT
>LR753978.1:0-29486 GCA_902729485.2 Mus minutoides | reverse complement strand
CCTATCTTCATTCAGTGATTAACTTCTGAGCCATTTGATGTCTACCAGTGTCTTTGTCAAAGTAACCTGATTTCTGATGTCTAATGTCTTTTATCAGAGTTTCACTAGAAGTATTAATAAACTTATCACAATTATTTTAACTTTCCTGTCTCTTACTAAGAAAATATGTGCTTTCTGTGCCTCTGAAAACTGTGTTTATAAATGGTGTGTGTTATTCTGTTTGGTGTACAATATTAAATAAGAATATAAATATTAAATTTCATTTACATTATTGTGTTTACTTAGACATCAGACATTTTATATTGCATTATTTATATTACAGTAAATGTATCTTCAGTATGAGAATTTCTGTTTATCTGTGTAGGCATTATTCCATATTTATTGTTCAATTTAGAATTATTTGCAGGAAGTTTTGATTTTTTTTTTTCTTGTGTACTTATTTTCAATTAAGTAAGCACTCTGCTAGCTAAGGTGTTCCCATCCTTGATATTTTATCCTGTTAATATGTCTGGGCTGCTGAACTGTGAGTTTTGCAAGTATTTTTTATAACAATGTAATTTTCTCCCTCTTCTTGTTTTCTGTTCCTTGAACATGCCATATCAATTTACTTCTTGAGCCTCTGACTCTTCTATTTCGATTATATTTGCTTGTTCCCCTTGGAGGTGAGACATAAAAAGTGAGAAGAAGTAAGAACAACAAACAAACAAACAAAAACAAACCTCTCTCTGTTAAGGGATAAAGCACAGACAAAACTTTTTTTATCCTAGAGAGGTTTTCTTTTTGAAATGGAATAGATCATAGGTATATCTCACAGTGGTTATTCTTCCACCAAAAGTGGATTATATGAGAGAGTTTCTATAAACCTTGATTAGTTTGTAGTTATCTTTTAGTATAATTGCCTCTAGTAGTGCTATTGTTTTAATTCCAGTCAATTCTACAATTTGTCAATTACAACTTAACAATTGCAACTTATAAATTAGAGTGGATTTTCCAGGTAAGCTTATTTTTTGATAAAGGCTTCTACTCTAGTAGATTTTTGCAATAATAGCTTTTCCTGAGACCTTGGTTCTATAATTTTGTCTGAAAGTTATTGATTATAAATTTGTTCAGTATTTTCTTTGCAGGAAGAACACAAGTGAGATGTGATGTTGATAGACTTTACATGTCAAAAGTGGAACTGGGAGTATTAGTACATTTAATTCAATTAATCTCAATGTTTTCTCAAATACTTTCATTTAAAATAACCATGATGCTTTAGCTTTCCAAATTGTACACTGCATGAATGATTGTTTTCCTTTGCTACCATTGATTGCTATAAAAATAAGTTATGACACTCCTCCATTGCTGGTGGGATTGTAAGCTGGTAAGACCACTTTGGAAATCAGTTTGGTGGTTCCTCAGAAAATTGAACATAGTACTACTGGAAGATCCAGCAATGACACTCCTGGGCATATAAGCAGAAGATGCTCCAACATATAATAAGGACACATGCTCTACTATGTTCATAGCATCCTTATTTATAATAACCAGAAGATGGAAAGAACATAGATGTCCCTCAACAGAGAAATGGATACAGAAAATGTGGTACATTTACACAATGGAGTACTACAAAGCTATTAAAAACTATGAATTTATGAAATTCTTAGACAAATGGATAGATCTGGAGGATATCATCATATGTGAGGTAAACCAGTCACAAAAGAACACACATGATATGCACTCACTGATAAGTGGATATTAACCCAGAATCTCAGAATACCCAAGATACAATTTGCAAAACACATGAAACTAAAGAAGAAGGAAGACCAAAGTGTAGACACTTCGACCCTTCTTAGAAGAGGGAACAAAATACCCATGGACGGAGTTACATAGACAAAGTTCAGAGCAGATACTGAAGGAATGACCAGCCAGAAACTGCCCCAATGGGGATCCATCTCATATACAATCCCCAAACCCAGACTCTATTGCAGATGACAACAAGAGTTTGCTGTCAGGAGAATGATACAGCTGTCTCCTGAGAGAGGCTCTGCCAGTGCCTGACAAATATAGAAGTAGATGCTCACAGCCATCCATTGAACTGATCACAGGGTCCCCAATGTAGGAGCTAGAGAAAGTACCCAAGATACTGAAGGGGTTTGCAGCCCCATAGGAGATACAACAATATGGACTAACCAGTACCCCCAGAGCTCCCTGGGACGAAAGCACCAAACAATGAGTACACATGGTGGCACTCATGGCTCCAGCTGTATATGTAGCAGAGGATGGCCTAGTTGGTCATCTATGGGAGGAGAGCTCCTTGATCCTGTGAAGACTCTATGCCCCAGTGTAGGAGAATGCCAGGGCAGGGAAGACAGGATTGAGTGGGTTGTAGAGCAAGAGCGAGGGAAAGAGGGAATAGGAGATTTTAAGTGGCGAAACTAGGAAAGGGGATAAGATTTGAAATGAAAATAAAGAAAATATCTAATAAAAAAGGACATAATTTCTTTCATGCAAGCAATATGAACAAAAATATAGAAAATAAATTATGACACATTTTTTTAGAAAATGAACTGAATTTTTGGTTATTTGTTTCATATTTTGAAAAATGAAGAGATTGCAAATATGTACTTAAATTCTATACACTTGCTACAGGAACATCCTAAAATACATATTTATTGGAATAAAAAAAGTGATAAGTGCTGCAAATTATTTGTATAATAGATTAATCCTATGTCCTTTTACTGCAAGTCAAGACTTGACTACACAAAACCCTTTATTTATTTATTGTCTACTTTCTGAAATAGTTTCATTAAGAAAGTACTTTTGATAAAATAGGATATTAATTTTAAAATTCTATTTCCATGAGAGATCAATAGAAGTGTTCTTTAAAATAATTAATTCCAAATACATTTAAATTATTAAAATTGTACATTAATTAATCAAATTGCTTTAACTTTATAGTGACTTTTGCTCAATATAATCTAACATTAATAATTTCTTGCCAGTTACAACCAATATGAAATACAACCACAGAATTTTATCTAAATATCTCTGGATTAATATGCATCTACATGGTAGGGAAACATATGTTATAACAATTAATTAGTTGTACTTTGTATTCAGTCAGAAATATGGTAAAACAGAACCTTACAAAGTATGTTTGCAAATGTATTTTAAATTGCTGGATCTCATTTGTCTTAGACCGTAAAAGTTATACCATATATTTTTAGGATTACCAAGAATTATTATTAATTATTTAAGGATTTAAGTATAATACAGATTATAAGTAATAATATTATGTACAAAATTTATAAAAATTTCTGGAAATATTGGGGTAGGAGTAGCTTGAAACATGTGGTCATATCTTAGCCACAACCTAAAAACAGAAATAAATGCTCAGATCACTTTTTTTCTGAAGCTATTCCTATCTTAATATTCACATCATGATGTATTCTACACTTGAACTGTGGGATAAAATTAAATTATTTTTTCATTTGTTAGTTTGTTTTAATATTTTATCTGAACAATAGGAAAAATATAAGGAAGAAGATTGGTGTGGAACAATGGAACCACTCCTATCTCAGACCTAAGTAGGTATCCTTAGGTGTTTCGAGCTCAGACAAACTGTAAAAGAGTTTGGAAAGATGGCCTAGGACATTCCTTAAATGCTGTAAACAAGAATCAGTTGTTGTTTGGGGAGATTGGTGAATATTGCAGGACTTTTGTTGTAAAGAAGAGAGACTAATAACAATCATGTTGTAAAACAAGAACTTGGAGAAAAGAATCAAAACTCTTTAAAAGAACAGCCCTTTAATATAAGCACACATACACATGTTAGTATGAAGTGGAAAGAATGACATGGAAAAATATATGTACATTTGAAAAGATAATTGCTAAAAATACGTTGTTTAAATACTATAAAACTATACAAGTAAACTTTTCAATGAACACAAACTGGAAAATGAAAGCAAAATCACACTAAGTTGCCTTATGGTTAAATTTCAGATAATGCATCATAATTTCAGAACACTCACAAAAAGGGAAATGAAATAGAAAGGAACAACGATGTAAATGTTATTTAAATATTGTAACAAATTATCATCATCAAGGCAAAATGTGCCAAAAATATAAGGTAGGTAGAATGATTTCCAATTTTGTGAAGAAGCACCAAATTGACTTCCAAAGTGGTAGTACCAGCTTGCAATCCCACTAGTAATGGAGAAATGTTCCTCCTTCTCCACATCCTTGCCAGCATCTTTGTCACCTGTATTTTTGATCTTAGCCATTATGACTGGTGTGAGGTGGGATCTTAGGTTGGTTTTGATTTATATTTCCCTCATGACTAGGGATGATGTTGAACATTTCTTTAAGTGTTTCTCAGATATTTGAGATTCTTCACTTGAGAATTCTCTGTTTAGCTCTGTACCCCATGTTTTATTAGGGTCATTTGTTTCTCTGAAGTCAAGCTTCATGAGTTCTTTGTATATTTTGGGCATAAGCCCTCTATTGGATGTAGGGTTGGTAAAGATCTTTTCCTAATCTGTGGGTTGCCATTTTGTTGTATTGACACTACCCTTTGCCTTACAGAAGCTTTACAATTTTATGAGGTCACATTTGTTTATTGAAGATCTTAGGGCATAAGCAATTGGTGTTCTGTTCAGGAAGATTTCCCCTGTGCCCATATGTTTAAGACTCCTCCCTAATTTCTCTTCTATTAGATTCAGTATATCTGGTTTTATGTGGAGATCCTTGATGCACTTGAATTTGAGCTATGTACAAGGGGATAAGAGTGGATCAATTCGCATCTTCTACATGATAACCGCCAGTTGAACCAGCACAATTTGTTGAAAATGCTGTCCTTTTCCCACTGGATTTTTTTTTTTTTTTTTGGCTTCTTGGTCTAAGATCAAGTGACCATTCATGTGTGGGTTAATTTGTGGGTATTCAATTTCCATTGATCTAACTGCCTGTCACTGTACCCATATCATGTGGTTTTTGGTACTATTGCTCTGTAGTACAGCTTGAGTTCAGGGATGGTGATTTCCCCCCAGAAGTAATTTTATTGATGAGAATAGTTTTTGCTATCCTGAGTTTTTTGTTATTCCAATTGGATTTGCAAATGCTCTTTCTATCTTTGTGAAGAATTGAGTTGGGATTTTGATGGGGATTGCATTAAATCTGTAGATTGCTTTTGGTAAGATGGCCATTTTTACTATATTAATCCTGCTGATCTATGAGCACGGGAGATCTTTCCTTTTCCATTTTTTTTTTTTTTTGTTGTTGTTGTTGTTGTTGTTTTCCGAGACAGGGTTTCTCTGGGTAGCCCTGGCTGTCCTGGAACTCACTTTGTAGACCAGGCTGGCCTCGGACTCAGAAATCTGCCTGCCTCTGCCTCCCGAGTGCTGGGATTAAAGGCATGAGCCACCACGTCCAGCTGGGATATCTTTCCATCTCTGAGATCTTTGATTACATATCTTTCCTTTTTTACTTTCAATGTCATATCATAGAAAGTAGATTGGTGGATGAAATGCATTTTTGTCATGGAAATAAAAAAAATTACTAGATAAAATATCTGTATTTTAAAAATAAAACTGGTTTATAATATCAAACTACATAAAATTGTAACCTGACTGTCCAACTGCCACTTCAGTTCTATAATATTGGCTACAAAGAGGCTCTTTAACAATAAAGAGTTCTCACTGTGTTCTAATCTGTTCCATCTTAGATAACCTAATGATATATGTAGGATTTTCTTCTATTATTTTGGAATTTGTATTATAACATTTTAAAACAATACTGTATTTTTTTGCATGAATAGCTTGTGATTCTATATTGTAATTTATTATATGATAGTCTATATACATAAATGTATATGTACCAGAATTTCTGATATGTTCAAGTTGATCATCATCTCTTATAAATCCATTATATTTTCTTTTATATATTTATTCTTTCCTTACTTATTTAAAAACAATAGCTCAGCTCTCAAATATTGCTAAAAGCATCTTTGTAACATATATCATTTGATATACATTTAAATAATAAAATATTCTACACGAAGAAAATGAAGCACTTTCAAAAACAGTGTTTTTCTAAATATGCTTATACTGGGAAGAAGCTCATCAGATTTTATTCTTTGTGAGGATTTACTTTAGAATTAGTTGAAATGTGACAATTTGATCTATTGAATGGTGTAATGTTTGAAAACACAGTTTACTATCAGATCAAATGTTGTCAGAAAATAAGTAAAGATTGGAATTGACCATTGTATATTTTCAGCCTCATTTAAAAAATTAGAAATATACCAAAATACCATAAATCAGAATAGTACTATTTAGTTAATTTCACCTTTTATACTTTATGTGGGATTTTGATTTATTTTTGAAGCATATTGAGCACATAGATTACTTGTAGAATTAGAAGTCATTTGTGTGTCTTGCATTCTGCATATATTATCTTACATTTATGACACATATGCCCATATTGAAAATGAATGCCTTCAGTTTTTTATTAAAGATGTTAATTTCATGGATTTATATTAGATTAAGATAAACTGAAACTATCACAAATCTGTATGGCTATTTTATTAGTCCAATTTGTGTTTCTTTACCATAGATTCCTTCCAATTATAAGATAATTGTGGTTACTCTGTGTTTTTGTACATGAATGAGACAAAATTCCTGACATAAATAAAAGAAAAAAAAATCATATCATGGGGCCTGGTTTCAGAGGCTTCATTCTCTGATTCATTGCCTTTTTTCTTGAGGTGAGGCAGGATCCTGGCAATGCAGAGCAGCACATATCTTATAAACTGCATAGCATGCTGAAAGTCAGTTATTTTTTTAAGCTTCTATTGAGGATTTAAAGAAGATAAAATAAATCCTCCCAATGATACCTGTTCAATTCAGTATGTTTATTTTTTAAAGTTTAATTTTATATTTCCACATATGAATAAATTGCTACAATGTTAAATATTTACCACAGGTTGATTTAAAGGACATTGTGAATTCTTTGGAGTCAGACTATGCGTTTTCTTTTCCTCCAATACTGGTCTAACTGGAGCAAGCTTACTTTGGGGAAGATGCAAGAATTTGTGTGTGTGTGAGTGTGTGTGTGTGTGTTTGTGTGTGTGTGTGTGTGTGTGTGTGTGTGTGTGTGTGTTGAATGAACATTTGAATTGTTTTGAATACTATGATGATACTATGGAAGCTATCATTCTGTCAGTAGATGTTTATTTCTATTAAACCCATAATTTTATTACCTCTTCTGTATTAGACAGCTCTACTTATTTGTCTTTTCTCAGTGACCAGAACAAGATCTGGAAGATATTAAATACAAAAATACAATGTCAACATGCACATTGCTCTTTACACATTACATGTTTATAAATAACTTATAGACTATTGGAAATTTCAGCTACATAAAAAGGTACAGAAGCCTCATGTTCATATCACCTAACTTCACCAGTTATCAACTCACAGTCAATTCTAGGTCATGTATACTCATTCACACGCTTGGCTCACCATCTTTCCTGGAACAAATTGAGTTCATTTGTAATCCCCTTTTCAATAGATCACTGCTGGTTTTCCCCAGTTGGTATACTTAAGAGATATATAGAAACAAAATTGTGAAGGAATACCTACTGCCATAATCACAGAAAACATGCCCAGAGCTTAAGAGAAAATATAGATTTTCTGCAGCTGGTTTTGTTCCTTAGGGTAAATAATTGACACATGATAAGAAAACTAGGGACATGTACTTAGATTTGAATCTAAAAATGACATACACAGAAAAATGGCCACAATTTTCTATTTTGAAAGGACTTGTGCACTTTCATATAAAGAATATGAACATTTCCTACCAGCTTAGCACTAAATTATTTTAGGGTACTTATATCAGATAAAGACTTGGGAAAACAGTAGTCTAGTATCACTCATTTTTTATAAATAAACTGAAAACATTTTAAAATAGTGATATTTTTTGCTCTCTGATAATTGCATGTTTCTTTTGTTTCAATTGTTATAACATCATTACTTTTAGTATTAAAAATAAATTTTATTTGTTGTGCCAATTGTTCTTGGGCATAGCCAAATTCATCTTACCAGTATTATTCCAAATTACAGAAAATATTCTAAATGTTCAATATTTTGTAGCATTTAATTTTTAAGAGATTCAAGTAAAAATGGCAGTAGCAACTCTATAAGGTTTTGAGAAAAATTCTGACATCCTTTCTTGTTGTATAAGCCTATTTCGTTAAAGCTGTGGTGAACTAACTTTGTGTTATACAGGGAAAGGGCAATGTAATTTTTGTTGTGGCATGATTCATTGATTTGAAGTGGCACTATTTACTGCATGCTCATCTGACAATATTACAAACCAAACTGTGCAAGCATATTTGGGTTTTATTTGAAAGCTGCCTAAGATGCCAACAATCATCTAATACCATCAACGATAATAAGAGCAATTTACAACATCAGTATGATTCTAACATGCCTTTCCAGTTTTCATTCTTTGAAATAGTCACATTTCCAAAAAACATTCATTGTATCATTCACTCATGTATTCCACAAATAGTCATTGTATATGTATTTTATACCTGATCTTCTGCAAGGCAGTGAGGGTAACTTTATAACCTAAGTTTATTTCTTCCTGTAAGAAGAACATGACTACTTGAACGGTATATATATATATATATATATATATATATATATATATATATATATATATATATATATGCCATCTTTTTGCTATTGTTGATATTTTTAAAGATTTCTTTCATTTAAATAAAGATGTTTTTATTTTATGTGTACAGTGTTTTTCCTTCTTGATTGTCTGTGAGATGTTTGTTTCTTGTATCCATTGTATCACTAAGAGTGTGTTGTCTAATCTCCTAGGATTGGAGTTACAGATAGCTGTGAGCTGCCATGTAGGAGATATCAACTGAACCCAGGACCTTTCCATGTAGAGCCAGTGCTCTTAACATCTGAGCCATCTCTCTACCCACCAACTTCAATGATGTACTAGCCTAAAAACTGTACTAACATTACTGGGAAGTAATTTGGAAATAAGCTTATTCACTAGCAATTACACATTTTGCATCCATGTAGATTGATTTTTGAGGTTAAAAACTATTCTACTGTGATTAAAAAAATAAAATGATATGTGATATTTAATATTTGACATTTTATATCACCATTACAAAAGTGTTAACTGGGTGGTACTTCACAGTAAGCCCATCAAATAAGTACTTATGTATTTATCTTTGCTCCCTTGTGAAGCTATGCCTCCTTTATTTTTTCATGACTGGGAATATACATAACCATAAACAATAATAACAACAACAACAACAACAACAACAACAACAACAACAACAATAACAACTGTTTGGCATTGGGCTATATACAGACATTCTGGCCTCCAGTTGAGCTGAGATGCTGAACCCCAGGACCCAGTGGTGATAATTCACCTACATGGGATGGAAGGAGTTCTCTCATGTCTTCTGGACCCTGGCTCCTCTCTAAGTTACTGCTCCCTCAGCACCCACAAGAGAAGCATGGCTAGTAGTCAAGTAGGCAATGTCCCAGGCTTCTGACCTTCAGCCTAAATTCCTCCACAGTTACCTAGCAACAGAAAAGATACAGCATAACATAAGAGGGGCTGTTTGGCCCCTTCTCACTCTCTCACTCTCTTACTCTTACTCCCCTTACTCTCATCTCTCTTCCTCTCTCTCCCTCTTACTCTCTAGCCTTTCTTATCTCTCTCCTTTTCTTCCTTCTTTCCTCTTGGCCGTGGCTGGTCTCTCTCTCTTTCCACCTTCTCTCTTCCCGCCTGCCTTTCTACAATAAAGCTCTAAAACCATAGGCTCTCTCTGTTCATCTGCACTAAACTTAGCTGGGTGGGATCTTGACCTTCAATCATAACTCCCTAAATCTGGTAGTGCAGCTACCTTTGTTCTTCAGATATGTGAATCTCTTCATCCAATTCATATTTCATCCTTATATTTTGCATAGTTGAAAACTTATGTATTTTTAAACTTATTTTCATTGTACTTTCTCCCAGCCTTGAGGGACTGCCTCCAAGTCTCAATGTTTATCATTCTGCTGAGACATTAGCCACACCCTCACTTCCCAGACTTGTGTTGTCTCTGATTTTCATAGAGTCATTGACCTTGGCAGAGAGGACTTTCCTGAAAGGAGGAACATGATAATATATACATTATGATACAAACAAGTCTTTCATCCACCTAAACAATTAACTCTTGTGGAGGCCCATTCCCTGCTGGCTCTGTTCCAGGAGCAGGAGCACTTACATGGCCAATTTGGACTCAGTAGTACAGTGACAATCTCTGTGCCAAGCATATTCTAACCACCACAGTATCTGTATATGTATTATATATAACATATACACATATATTATATGTTAGTCATTGCTTTAAATGTACCAATGAAATAAAAGTTCTGTGTCATCCAGAACTTGAAAAAAACAGCTTACTGAGAGCTTACTTACATAGTATCAAAATGTACTCTCCAATTTTCCAAGGAGAAAGACTGACCACTGAGTAATGTTCTAGGGTTCGCTATATTTCATTATAGACTGGTGGAATGGGAATTCTGAAGAGCTTCTGGATTGAAGGAATAAATGTATTAGTTTAGAACAACAACAACAAGGAAAAATAACCCTAACATATTTGTCAAGCCTATGAATCAAAACAATGAAGAGCATGACAAGATAGCCCAAGGGTGCAATAATGATCTCAAAACTCAGTCAAAATCATGACCTGTGTAAGCCTGGGCATATATCCATGGATAGAGAGGTTTTAGATCCTGGAAAATAACTTATATCTATGATTTTCCTAAAGCAACATTACTATAGAAATATACCTTTGAGCACCAGAGTGATCAAGGCTTTCTCTGAGGTTCTGATGTGAAGAGAAGAATAATGGCTTTTTCTTAAATCAGAACATGTAGGGATATGTTGGGAAGCCAACTTCAGATCCTGAGAACCCAACTATTCCCACCATACAGGACTATGGTTATCAGTCCCACGGCCATTATCTTTTCTTCTTTGAAGTACCTGAGATATCTTGTGTTCCTTTTTGTGTGTGTGCATGTGTACATGCATGTGTGTAACCGCCAAAATTATAGAAGAAGTTAGGTATTTGAGAAATAGGGAAGCAATGAAAAAGTTGGAGACTTAAACAGAGGTATGGAAATGATATAAATAAACTACACATCTGTGAAACATTCAAAGATAAATTTATAAAAAAAGAAAATTTGAAAGTCAGTAAGTATTTATTGATATCATTAAATCTCTAGTAATCAGTTAAATATAAATTTTACATGATTTTTTTTTCCATTTAGATTAGAAAAAGGTTGCAAAGAGTGATAACATCTCATGACATGGTACAAGAAGCCATGATACACTTTCTATTGTGGATATAAGTTAAAATAATCATTTAGAAGTTTATGTGATATGTTAGAGTAAAAACTGACTAAGAGCAAACAAATAATTTCCAATTCTCAAGGACTCACCACCCAGAATTATTATAATTTTGACATTTAGATTTTCATAAATCCAGGACTGGCTTAGTTAGTACGTCTCTGGGATTCCTAGGAGTGAAATTGATGTGAAATCAGTGTGATGTGGCCTGTATCCTGGGTTCAAGTAGGGGACAATATTTTTTCTAAGTTCAGCCAAGTTATCAAAAGAGCTCATTCATTATAATACAGTATTGTGTGCTTTGGATAGAGGCCTTTTTACTAGAACTTGCCTAAGGTTCCTAGAAGTTTTCCTCAACTATTTTGTACACAGGCTTGATGCTTTATCTCAATTTTCAGATTGATGAAATGTAGAGTCACCTGTGAGACAGACCTTTGAGAATACCTGTGTAGGACTACACATGATGAATGGCAGCATTTCCTGCACTATATATAAATACTTTAAAAAGTTGAAAGTGAACTGAGTAAAAATATTATTCTTGGTCTTCTTCTCCTATGGGATGCAACATGAGCAGACATCTTTTTTTTTTTTTCTTCATGTTTTCAAATTTTTATTAGATATTTTCTTCATTTACATTTCAAATGCTATCCTGAAAGTCCCCTATACACCACCCACCCTGCTCCCCTACCCACCCATTCCCACTTCTTGGCCCTGGTGTTCCTCTGTACTGAGGCATATAAAGTTTGCAAGACCAAGGGGCCTGTCTTCCCAATGATGGCCGACTAGGCCATCTTCTGCTACATATGCAGCTAGAGACAGGAGCTCTGACTGCATGGTACTGGTACAGAAACAGACAGGTAGATCAATGGAATAGAATTGAAGGTCCAGAAATGAACTCACACACCTATGGTCACTTGATTTTTGACAAGGGAGCTAAATCCATCCAGTGGAAAAAATACAGCATTTTCAACAAATGATGCTGGCACAACTGGCAGTTATCATGTAGAAGAATGTGAATTGATCCAAAAAGCTCAAGTCTAAGTGGATCAAAGAACTCCATATAAAACCAGAGACACTGAAACTTATAGAGGAGAAAGTGGGGAAAAGTCTCAAAGATATGAGCACAGGGGAAAAATTCCATGAGCAGAGATCTTAATCTCTGGCTACTGTGTCTTCCTCACCATGATAGACTAACTTCAAAGTTGGAATCAAACAAAATTCTTCCTCACTTAGATAGTTTTTGTTGAAGTATTTTTTTAATAACTGGAGAAGAAACCAGGACCATAAGATTCCCCAAGTTGATTGCTTATTTTAACAAATCAGCAAGGAAATATTCTATAGCAAATGCTACATAGTGTAGCATAATCTTCACACTTGCTATGTTCTATTTAAAAGCAAAATAGATTTCTTTCTTTCTTTCTTTCTTTCTTTCTTTCTTTCTTTCTTTCTTTCTTTCTTTCTTTCTTGACCAAGTTATCAATGAGAAGAGCATTGTTCAGCTTCCATGCATATGTGGAAATGTATATGTATAGAAATAATATAAATATTTCTATTTTATGTTGTTATTGAAGATCAGCCTTAGCCCATGGTGGAGTGATAGGATGCATGGGATTATTTCAATCTTCTTGCATCTCTTGAGGCTTGTTTTGTGACCGATTATAAGGTCAATTTTGGAGAAGGTACCGTGAGGTGCTGAGGAGGAGGTATATTCTTTTGTTTTACAATGAAATGTTCTATAGATACCTGATAAATCCATTTAGTTCAAAACATCTGTTCATATCACTGTGTTTCTCTTTAGTTTGTTTTCATGATCTGTCCATTGCTGAGAGTGTGGTATTGAAATTTCCCACTATTATTGTGTGAGGTGCAATGTGTGTTTTGAGATTTAGTAAGGTTTCTTTTTATGAATGTGCCTGTTCTTGCATTTGAAGAATAGATGTTCAGAAGTGAGAGTTCATCTAGGTAGATTTTCCCCTTGATGAGTATAAAGTGTCATTCTTTATCTTTTTAATAAGTTTTAGTGAAAATTGATTTTATATGATAGCAGAATGGCAGTTAGGATGGCTATGATAAAAAACACAGATGACAGCAGATGCTTGCAAGGATGTGGAGAAAGAGTAATACTCCTTAGTTGTTGGTGATATTGCAAGCTACTACAACCACTCTGGAAATCAGTTTGACGGTTCCTCAGGAAACTGGACAATAGTACTACCTGAGGATCCAGCTATACCATGCCTGGGCATATACCCCAAAAATGTTCCAACATATAACAAGGACACGTTTTCCTCTATGTTCATAGAAGCCTTATTTATAATAGTCAGAAGCTGGAAAAAACCCAGATGTCCTTCAATAAAGCAACGGATACAGAAAATGTGGTTCATTTACATAATAGAGTACTACTTAGCTATTAAAGCAATGAATTCATGAAATTCTTAGACAAGTGAATGGAACTAGAAGATATCATCCCTAGTGAGGTAACCCAGTCATAAAGAACACACATGTTTTGCACTCATTGATATGTGGATATTAGCCCAGAAAGTTAGAATACCCAAGATACAATTTGCAAAACACATGAAACTCAAGAAGAAGGAAGACCAAAGTGTGGACGCTTCAGTCCTTCGTAGAAGAGGGATCAAAATACCCAAGGGAGGAGATACAAAATGTAGAGTAGAGACTGAAAGGCCATCCAAAGACTGCCTCACATTTGGATCCATCCTATATACAGTTACCAAACCTAGACACCATTGTGGATACCAAGAAGTGCTTGCTGGCAGGAGCTAGATATAGCTGTCCCTTGAGGTGCTCTGCCAGAGCCTGAAAAACACAGAGGCATATGCTCCCAAACAACCATTGTACTGAGCATGGGGTCCCCAGAGGAGTTAGAGAAGGGGCTGAAGAAGCTGAAGGGTTTTGCAGCCCCATAGGAGGAGCAACAGCCAACCAGACCCTTCTAAGCTCCCAGGCAGTAAACCACCAACCAAAGACTACACATGGAGGGACCCATGGCTCCAATTGCATATGTAGCAGAGGATGTCCTTATAGGATATCATTGAGAGGAGAGGCCCTTGATCCTTTGAAGGCTAGATGTTCCAGTGTAGGAGAACACTGGGCTGGGAAAGAGGGAGTGGGTGGATGGGTAGAGGAACACCCTCAGAGAATCAGGGGGAAGAGGGATGGGATAGGGTTTTCTGGAGGGGATATCAGGAAAGGGGATAACACTTGAAATGTAAATAAAGAAAGTATCTAATAAAATTTTTAAAAAAGCAAAATACAATTCTTTTCCACACTTGGCCTCGTGAATACCTTGAAGTATGAATATGAATCATCATTTCATGTTTTGTAACATGAACAAAAATAATAAACATTAAATGCAATTGAATGTGTATTTCAAAGTAAACGATGTTATTCTTATTGCTTAATAGATAATTCAAAATTAGAGGACTTAATATAAACATTAACTTATTCTTCCTTCTTTTTCTGTGTTAGTTTCACATTAAGCAAATTGTTTTATGCCCTTCTACTTTATTTTTATTTTTATTTTTATTTTGTCTTTAGCATCTATTTTACAATGAGCAAACTTCATCTGGGAAATGTTTTACCCTACTCAAAATAAAGATTAAGTGAACTAGCAGGAACTTGATATTTCTATAGAAGAATAGGCTTTAGTATGGTATACATAAATTTGGTATACATAAAAATGGTATACATAAATGGAAAGTGAGGTACATTTTAACTAAATTAAATCACAATAATGACATCAATATAGTTGTATGCAAAAAATATTCTAACATACAAAGTCCACTGCTTTATATAACACCTGTTGTTATATAAAGGTTGTATTAGATTAAGTAAGAAGTAGTCTTAAATTTTACTGTTAGTGAGTAATGCTTTATTGTATATCTTATGGTACCTTACTGTGCACTAATGTTTTATAGTAATGGATATTCATATGTAAATTACATAATAAGATCTCAACAAGATTATTTGATTGTCTCTGATATCATATACATTCATCAAATTTCACAAAAAGGAAAGTCATGAAAAGAAATGTTACTACATTGTGACTACATATTGGGGTGGAATTTGAGTAATTAGCATGAAGTTCATTATATTAGAGAATATATATATATATATATATATATATATATATATATATATATACATACATATATATATGGGGTAACTTAATAGATAGTCTATTGTTCTGAATTCAATCAAGTCGGTTTTTTTGTCTTCATCATGTTTTCAGACATATAAAAGTAGTTTGCCAAGTACAAGAGGACCAGGGTAAATGATAAGGAAAAGTGCCCGCTTTAAAATCACAGATGACCTTGTGGTGGAAAGAGAGGCATTTGAAAGACACATGCAGTAAGAATTTGAATTCCCCAACAGAAGTTTCTTTACTATTCAAAATCTTTGATGAAGACTGTAAAATACAGACCCATATTTCACACTTCATCCTTATAAAATTTTAGTACGTAGCAAAACGTTGTAAATGTTGTTAAAAGGTATATTTTGACTAAATAGATATTAGAAAAGGGACTGACATTTTTCATTTATTGATACAGAGTTTTTCTATCATAAACCATGTTAGAAGCATATGAAAACATTGGAAATACAGCCATGTACTAAATTTCAAAATTTGTCTCAATTTTGAAATTTCAGTAATCTCTAAGTAAGTCATATCATTGTTGGTATAAAAATACTGTTTAAGAAATAAGATACAACATACAACCCATTGTTGGCCAGGAGTTCCTTTGTAAACAGTAGGATGGATGAAAGAAA
Organism: Mus minutoides; assembly: GCA_902729485.2. Lineage (NCBI taxonomy): Eukaryota > Metazoa > Chordata > Mammalia > Rodentia > Muridae > Mus > Mus minutoides. Next base: position 13,283 of record LR753978.1, on the reverse strand, counting down.
ATAGAGGATAAAGTCATCTATATACTAATATTCACTTTCCCTTTATCTTCTAAATGGTCTCTGTGACCTCTGATTACTATGGATCAGGCATGTCCAATGTATGGCTCATGGTCCACCTCTGTCAAGATAGATATGAATACATCTCTATATATTCTAACATTAAGATGTTATATAACAATGCCAGAAATTTGGACATAAATTTTTATATAAAAATTTAGATGTTGCTCTAAAATTATTCTTAAGGTGATCCTCACTGAAATGTGACTTAGGAGATACATTACTTAATTAAAATGTTAGAATCTGCAAGCCCTGTAATTTTCCAACCTTCTTTCCTATAGCTGAATAAGAAAAGAGCTTTTGGAAATAAACAAAAAAATCTACACACTGAAATAGAAGCAGATCATTCAGTTGTGACCTGAGAGGAAGAGAGACATATTCCTGAAGTAGAGACAGCTGCTGGCCAGTGAGACAAAGAGAAATTGCCAAGGAAGTAGATGAACAAAGGAAATGAAAACCCAGAATTCAAATATGTTCTAATCTAAATAAATAAACAACACGTTGCATTTCTGTTCAGGTTTTTCTGTACCACGGAATATGAAATAAAGTTTGGATAGATTTTTGTAAGTATGCGGTAAAATGAGATAAAAACTGCCTTCCATGAAATCCGTAAATTAGGGAATTGATCACTAAATGGCTATTTCAAATTCTAGAACAGCTTAGAAAGTTTATTTGGTGGCTAAAGAAATTGAAATACATAAGAGAAACTCGGACCTGGTTATCTGCGTCTTCTCATTAAGGCCCACTGTCTATGGCTCAATTTTAATAGAAAAAAAGTGTAAAAAATGTGTATTTTCCTCAAATCTGTGGTCATTGAAAATTTCTCATTTAACTTGACTTTATAAGTTATATTTATTAAAGTAAAGTATCAAATGGGATGTTTTATCTAAATCTATGTTTTTCAGAGCTGAATATGAAAAATAAGCTGTGACTAGATGATACAAAAGTTATCCATTTAATGTATTCAGTTTGGCATATTTCCATAAAAGCAAGCTGTTCATAACTTCAGATTTATTGCTCAGATTGCAGTCTTGTATGTCACTGAAATCCTCAGTATAAAGCTCAAGAAAGGGAAAGATGATCATCATTAGGTAATGAGACTGCAGATCAATTTGAATTCTTCTTCAGGGACAGGATGATCGGATAGAGATGAGTGCCTACTAATTCCCAAACAGCATAGGCCTGTGTGTCCAACGATGAATTGATTGCTTGCCAAAGGCATTAGACAAAGTGCTTCTCCATAGAAGTAAATTGAAAACAATGTATATGTATTTGCAATGCTAATGTTCAAAGCTCATAACTCTTAAAGGAAGTGCAAAAGAAGTGTTTAGTGAAATTCTACCTGTGAATTAGCATTTATGTGTGTATATTTATTTTTCTTTGATTTTCTTAAATGAAATCAGGCTTACTGGATAATCACTGCATAAGAAACATTGCTTTTCATGATATTTATAGTGATGAATCTGATTTAGAATATCTAAAATTATTCAACAAGTAAGGTAGAAATGAGATAATCTTCTGACTAATTCAGATCAGTAAAAACAGAAAAGCAAGATGGTGATCAGCATTCTTGATTGTTTGCCTATGTTGTAATTCATCAAACTGTAGTATCTATGTGTTAACCTGTACTGCTTTGAAGTATAGTCAAATTGTCTAATCATTTATCCCTGTGTATTCATGTCTCATACATCAATGACTGCTTAGAGCATTTGTGTGGAAATGCTGCAAAAATATTGTGGATTAGTGGTTTTCAGTGACAGTGGGAGAATACACAAGAAATATTTTCTCCGATGGTGAGGGTACTTTAGCATTTTTGCAGACAAGAGTCATAAGAAAAGAATAATTTCAAATATTCTATTGGACTTTCCTAATATATTTTAAGAGACTTCATAATTTAAAACAGCTTTAGGCTCATAAATAAATTAAAATGGAGGAACAGAGATTTTCCACATCAACGCCTCTCTACATGTACAACTTCTAATATTATCAATGTCCTCTACCACATTAAAATTGGTGGACATTCCTAGACACATCATTATTAGCCAATGCTTAGTTGACTCTTATTCATGGGTTTTGCCAAATGTGTATGTGAAGCAACAACTTTGCAGACATGCAGAGTTTTACTAAAATTCTTATGACCAATGATGCTTCTATGGCCTCCATAACTTCTCATTATCAAGAATGCCACATAATTAAAATCAAAAGTATATTGATTCTTTCAGTTCTTTCAGTTAATTTCTTTCAGTTTTTTCAGTTAATTTCACAAATTTTTATTTCTTCCATACTTCATGACTTGACAGATTATTGATTTTGTGCTGTTAATGTTTGGGAATTGGGCCCCTCTATTATTGTGTAGAAGTATCTCATAGTTTGAATGGATATTTTGATGATAATGTATTATATTGACCATCATTTCACAGACTCATTTGCCATCGTTTTATTCTCTTCAACATATCAGCTGAGAGCATTCAACCACTGTTTTATATTTTATTATACCATTACAACATTTCTCTTTCCTCAGAACTTTCTCATAAACCCCTCCATGCTTTGGAAGTCATTAAATTATTACACATGTTTTAAATGTATCACATTTAGTATCCTATATGTAGGAGTCAAAAAGTAAAAGAGAAATCATGAAAGAAGTTTATATTTTACATAAAAAAGAATGTCCCTAAGTAATCAGTAGATTCACATAATTGATATTAGTGTTTTTGATATTAAAGACACTTTGGGGGGTTGCTAAAACCACATAGTTTGATGACTGTTTTCCTAGTTTGGGGCAATAAAGAATGCACTACAAACAAGAGGAATAATTCCAAAGCAATTTTACATTGGTTTGATTCTATTTGTGAGCACAAATCTAAAAGCACTCCTCTCATTTTTCTTCTATAAAAAGATGTTTTGGTCACATCAATCATAGTCAGAAGAAATAAATATAATGATGAATGATGTGCAGTAATATGAACGTGCCCCTTTAATCCTCCTTCATGGTTAAAAACAGGAAGTGTTTCCTCTGCCCAATGTAGCTTTCTCTGTGGCTAACAGATAAATATCATGGCCAGTGTCTTTTTATTAGTTTAGAAGGATTTGTACAGAGTACCTTATGTGTAATATGGGAAAACTTCCATTATAGCATATATATGTAACTTGTGAAAAGACTGAGACAGATCCTATAGGGGAAGTACTTTGAATCTATACATTTTTACATATGTAGGAATCATTATTTTTGAGGTTACCAGTAACTGAACAGCCAACATGTACAAAACTCGCTTGTACTGGGTATATTTACTATATGGAAGGTATTTTTGACATGACTTAATGATGAGCTGTCAACACAAGTGAGTACATTGCATATGTATGTGTGTGTATGCATGCACTTATGTGTACATGTGCATGTGTGTGTGTGTGTGTGTGTGTTCTTCCTAAGCTATGTGCCCTTGCAGCTCAGTTGCTCTTCAGGGAGTGTTGTCATTTCTATATTTCTCCTCCCTTGGTTACTACTACTAAAATACCTGAAATGTGGCACAGTAGCTATTTTTTTTTTCATACCAGGAGAATACATGTTCAATTTAGAAAAAAATACTTTAAATATCTTAATGATCAAATGGAATTGAAGCACTACCAAATACTATAAGTGTTGTCATTTAATATTCAGAGAATACCAAGAAATATTCTAGTTAAAGTGTCAGTGCTGTGGAGCATCCTCACCTGTCCACTCTATTCATTTTCCTTCCAGGATTTACTGGAAAGCCTGTGTTTCTGAGAGTTTCCCTTCAACTTTGTGCTTATCACTCTGGCACAACATGATTTAAACTGCTCATAAAGACTCAGAGCTCCATCGGGGTGAGAAACAGAATGACTGTTTCCCTGTTTCCATGTTCCTTCCTTTACTTTAACTTTGGGGCTTTTCATTTGATATTCTGATATTACTTTATATATTTCTTTAAGGGTATCTGTTTTCAAAATGTGTTCCAGCAATCCAGAGTTACGTTCATTTTAATCTCACTTGCATAATAGTACATTATGATTTTGCATGTGTTGTAACATCTTATTATGGTTGTATGTGAAAGAGTTTGTTACTACATATAAAATGTTGGTAAAGTTCTAAAATACATATTGATATCAATTATCAAGACCATCTTTATAACATAAAACCTTCTCAGATTTAAAATGGAACAGATTTTTGCCTGAGGGCTATTAAAATTAACCTTCTTCTCCTATTCAAAGGAAGGGGGCACAGCTAACCTTTAATTGGACCAGATGTTCTGAAGGGGCAATAAAGGTTCTAGCTAAATGGAGTGATTTAGATGACAAAAGAAATTACAATCTCTCCACTGCCAATTCAATTAAAAGATGTTACATTTCTATTTGAAAAGAATGTGTCAGCTGCACAGAAGAATGATTGTAATGCTATCAAAATTGCATTTGTCCAGAATTATATGTGCACTGTATGCAGGCATATGCTTGTATGCATTATAGTGTGGAAAACATCAAATTGGAAATCACAAAAATGACATGGTGAGACTTAAAAGCTTTTTCTGAGTTTGTGATCATGCTCAAAACAGAGAAGCTTCCTAATTCTCTGGCAACATTTTATTACTCAACTCAGTCAACGTGCCACATGATGGATGCTATACATTTTGAAAAGCCTAGGTATAGCAAATAGGTTTTGACGTTGAAATGAAGGCTCTTATGCTGGGCAATTTGATATAAGCCTCACCAAATGGGTTACTACACACTTTGGCTTGTTGAGTCCTTGACAGCTATTGATTGTCTTTTCAATTGTACAATTAGTTCAATTCGTCCAGGGCTTATATGACTCTAAAGTGGAAATAATAAATGTGGAATGAAAACGTAGATATTATCAGTTTCTTTCCTTAAGATTGTTGTTTTTTTTAAATTTATATGCATCTGGAGGATGTATGAATTAAGAGGGACACATCCTACCATGAATTCTTTAATATGTGACATTAGCTTTGTCAAGTGACTAATTTACATGATCTATCATTTACTTGATATCATTGTTTAGCTACATGTAGTTCCTACAATGCATCTATGACAATTGTTTTTTGACTCATACTGTTTTCTATATAATCTAGTCAATAAGAAATTACAATTCTCCACCTCCATGCCAGCATCTGCTTACTGTCAATATGCAGATTTTAAAAGAATTTAGTGCTATTATTTTGTTTAACTTGTGAATGTGTGTGTGAATCTGTCCATATGAATGAAATAGTCCTCACATGAGGCCTTCAGAAACTGGGGTTAGAGATTGGTGTGAGCCACCATATCTATGCTGAAAACTGGACCAATGTCCTCGGCAAGTGCAGCCAATACCCTTAAGCACGACAACTAGAGTAAATCTTTGAGAAGGTGATGTGTATATATTTCTTGTTTGCACCCTTTGTCTCCTGATTTGTATCTGTCAAGTAGGAGAGCTTCTGATAATAAAGGCTTGTAAAACACTTTCATATTACTTGTTTTTTTTTTACCATATTGTTAGAAATGGATGGATTAGTCTACTCCATGCCCACATCTTGCTTTCCTTACCTTTATCTCTTCACCAGACTCTGATAATGCAGTTCTTGTCCTGGTCACTTCTACATGTTGAGGTAGCAATGGTTTCTCTTTTTTGTTGGTCCCTGGCTTCCTCAGCATGTATTCTTTAACATTATGGCCAATTCTAAATTACCCATTCATCAAGTTGTCTCTGAAGTCCCTGCTGAGTCTGTCCTACATTCTTAAAAATATCCTGTCCACTACTATTTCAATCATATTTGTGTTCATTTAGGTCTCATTGTAAAGTTCTTTTATGTAAAAAAAATTGTAAACTAAATTTTATACATTTGTTTTTTATAAGAATTAATGGAGGTGTTTTTCTAATTGTTTTTCCATCCATGTATTACCAAACATATACAATACTATAAAGAAATGTTCAAAAATATGAAACTATAGTAAAATAATTATTAATAGTACAACATTGTGCTATAAAATATGCTCAAAGAAATAAAGCACAGATATTTTATAGTAGATCATAATAACTATGTGTTTGATTTTAAAATAGAAATAGCATTTTTTCAAAATTCATAATCCATTAAACATGTTTTATTCTTCAGAATAATGCTTCCTTTGAAATTTGTATGTATGCACTGTGTGCATAATGCATATACATATATGTGTATGTTTATAAGCACAAGATAGCAATAGCTTTGTGTTTTCAATATTATTCAAATAAATGCATAAAGAAAAAGTGCTTTTATGTGTGTTATGAGTGAAGATGTGAAATAACTTCTTTAAAAATATCTTTTATCTTTTGAAGAATTTCATATGTGAACACTGTATGTCATTTCTATTCCTAGTGCTCCCCACAAGACAATACATGCTGTGCTCTAGTGCATTAAGGGTTCACAAATTCTGGTAGAACCTCCTACTGACAATTTACAAAACCAGTATGATTTATATTTGTATTCTACATAGTTATTCTTATACTTACAGATAAATAACTTCCTTTTATCTTATAAAATTTACTTCATCTTTATTTTTGTGAATATGTACAGAACATGAAATGTTCATTTTGTTTTACTGGACTTTTCATTGAATAACTTATGTCTTTTTACATTTAACTAAATATTTAAATTAGATATTTATTTCATACATCCTTCTGATAAAATAAATTCATTTTATCTAGATAAAATGTTTTGTTAATATTTCATGCCTGAGTACCATGTCAACTCCCCCTCTCTATTCTCCACTCCTCCCATATGTCCCCTCCCCATTTTCTTTCAAATTCATGACCTCCATTTCCTTATTTGTGATTTATGCAAGTACATATTTGTGCATTTATAAATACAACCTGCTTAGTTTCTTTAGTGTTATTGATATATAGATATATTTAGTATTGACCGCCTGGCAATTGATCATCTCTCAGGGGCTCATTTATAAAGAAGACTGGTTCTTTTTCTCAGCAGCCATTAAGTGCCTGCAGCTGCATTTTCAGGGGAGATCATGAGAGATCTCCCTCCTTTCATCCACATTAAAATGCCAGCAGTTATTGTCATTGTCTTGGTCTTATTTAGGCAAGCATGCTCTTGAGATCTTGTGACTGCGCTTTCCTTTTCATATATAGAAGACACTATCTTGAGACACATATTCGGATCCTCTTACTATTCCCCACTCTCTTTAGCTCTTAACTATAACTATATTTTTATATTTGGCTAATCCAAATAAATATTAATTTATTAATATTTATTACATAAAAACCCAAAATATATAAGAATTCAATATTAGATTTTTTTTCTTACCATGCTGAAAATGGAATGGAGGTCTGTTCATACTGGACAGTTGCTATATCACTGTGCTACAACTTCATATTTAAAACTCAGTGCATAGTAAAGGTTAACTTCAAATACATCAATATTCTATTGCAATAATGAGACTTGCTTCAAGCTTTCAACTATAAGAGAAATGAATTTTTTCTAAACTGCAGGGCAATAATCATACTGTATTCTCCAATAGATGTCACAAGCTAAATTAAATAGAAGATATCCACTATTAATAATGACATTTTCCTATTCATGAAGCAGAATACATATGTAAGGACCAATCTGAATTCATCAGTGCAGGCTAAAGATCAATGAATTAAAGTAATTATAGTAGCTACAAGACAACCCAAGATGTCAGGAAAACACTGAGTGATATTTTGATTAAGCTGTGATTTAATAAGATTTTCCCTTCTATTATTTTAAATGGGCATAGTTTCTTGTTTAAAGAGCTTATTCAAGTTTAGAATGAGCTGTATTTCATGGTTCCTGAACCTTAATTTGCTCAGTGGCCAACAATGTGACAATTTCTTGAATCTTTGGGAAATTAACTGGTTTACAGTCAGTTTACATTGTATTTCTGTTTTTGTGAGAATTATTTGATTTTGGTTTACAGTTGGAAAACACTTTTCATAATCTTTCGGTCTATGTGAATCATGTTTGATAGTTATGTGTTACACAGAGGGGCAGAGTGATAACAGAGTACCAATGCTTAATTTTTAATAAAATTAATTTATTTGTGAAAATCAGGTCATTAATACAAAATAAAAAGTGGCCATTTACCCATTGTCTGAGACTTACATGAAGAATTCCCACGGCTGTTTGCAGTTAGTACACTCTGTTCTCACATGAAAAGGGTGTGAATCATTATCCATTCTCAATTTCAGTTCTGTTAGAACTCTGAGGACACTATTTCTGACACCATTTTTATTCCTATTTTCTTGCTCTCACACGTATTAATAGCTTCTTTGTCCATACACATCTACTTTTATTACTTGTCTATCTCACCTCATCTTTCTAAAAAGACACTTTCTTTTTTTTATGTACTAGGGATGAATGGATTGGAAAGTCCACAGTTTTCACCTAATCCCATTTCCATCTTTTACAAGTGTAAATTTTAGGTAAGCTTTTAAAGGCTCAGATTCTTAACTTTCTCATATGTGAAACAGAGGCCAATCTTGGATTGTTGTGAGCTTTTAAAACTAAACTTATAACTAAAAAATTGTTGCAGGTCATACCTCGAATAATGGAGATTATTTAACTTTTTCACATTATTTCTGTTTGTTGTTATAGGTAAGTTTTTTTTTTTTTTTTTTTTTTTTAATTTTTGTTGTTCCAGAAGATTGTGACAGTCTAAATAAAGGGGCCATATTTTAGAGCTACTGATCCAGGGAAAGGCAGAATTCAGGTCTCTCTTATTCCTTTGAGAATTCTGTTTTATTTACTCAAGTTTACGTTTTCTGTTTTATTTAATGAGTGAATTTATTCAGTATAAAATTGCAGATATTTATTATTTGATTTAATTTAGTTAATAACCCTTCTCTTAGTACCATATATTATGTACACACACACACACACACACACACACACACACACACACACACTCACTCACACACACAGACATTTGGAGCTGGCATCCCATGGGGTTTAAGGAGGCAGTGGGAGTGGAAAAGTGATGTAACTGCATTCTAAATATCATTTTCAAAGGGAAAAAAAACCCTCTGTTTTGGTTATTTAGAATGAATTATAGTATCTAAAAAATAACACAGTCTATGAGGTGCCCATTGAGTTTCAAAGTAGAAACTAAAATAGTTTTTTTTTTCCTTTTAAGTATCCTAAAGCATTAACACCTTATTTATATCTCTAGCCTTGAAAACAAATTTTAAGAAACATCAAATATGAATCATGATGTTTTATTTTGCATTTTCCTCTTAGAATCAAAGTTGATCTGAGAAGATATTATTTCATTTCTACTTTCAACAATGAAGAATGAACACTTCTTTTTTTTTTGAACACTTCTTGATAGTAAATGCAAATAGCATTATTATGACAATGTTTTTTCTTTGTTTTAAAGGAACTTTTTTGTTCTTCTTTCTTGCTTGCTTCTTTATTCTTAAGCACATTCTATAACAAATGATCTGACAGTAACTCTGCTGCTATCCTCAAGGTAGACCTGTAATATTGAACAAGAAGGGGATTCTTTAGAGAAAAGGTTGGGGATGAGTTGTGATTTAAGGGTTTTATGTAGTCACAGTACAACGCTGGATGTCCTACAGAAGTAATTATATTAGGCAGGTTTTGTTCATTCTAACAATGTGGAGAATTAGCTAAGTATTATTTTCAGTATAATTCTGTTATATTTTATAATATAGTTTTCATCTGAGCTATTATTAATTATATTGGTGCTTAAGGCCACAGGAAATAATTAACAATCTTTGTAAGTGGGAGAAGACATTCTAAATGCCTGAATTTCTGCCAATTCATTTGGCAGTAGTGGAACTGATTCTAAACATGGGCATTCCAATGACTAAATGCATAAAACAAGTTAATTATTTTAGCCAGAATTTCTTTTGACTCTATTTTAGACACGGATGACAAAGATCACTAGAGCCTAACATCATTAGATTGCCCAATGTTTAGAATCTTAATTCCCATAAAACTATGTAAAAAGTGTCTGAGAAAAAACTGGCATCTCCCCACTATGGGGCAGGAGGTATATTCCGTTCATCAAACTGGCAGACATATTCATTAAGTTCTTCAGGTTGGAGTACTTACCAGGTGAATAAGAAAAGATTTTTATCACCTCTCTCTTATTCTTGGCTTAGCATCCTACCTACCCTCACTATACATCATAAGAGAGATTATTTATTATACCTTCCATAAGGGTGGAAGTATGCTGCAGTTAAAGGAAAAGTACTGGGCCAGAGAAAGCCATACTCAGAGGACAACCACTTGTTTTCTTCTTATCAACTCTATCATCGAGGTGACTTATTTATTGATAGTACCCACTTAATCAATCTTTCATACATCAGTTAAGTCTATGCAGATATTTAATAATCATAAAAGTCATAGAACTCCCTGGTCAAGCTATATGAGAATCCACTAAATAAATGTTCATAAAGTCCTATTTTCTTCATCTCTTCAACTTGTCTATACTTTAGCATGCTGCAGTACAAATCCCTTAACCTATATGGTGTAGACTTCAATATTTCATGTCCACTTTAGGCTAGTACACCATTCTCCCTGGCTTTGTAAGTCATTTGCCAATCATCCACCTTCAGATCAGCTCTAGTTTATATTAAAGAAACTTCTCATTCATGTTTTTATTCTTGTCTTAAAGCTCTGTGACGTTATTGCATCAGGCACTTAAAATTAGTATTTCAGCCACTTTAGAGAGTTTGTTAGCAAGATTCTGTCTGCTTCTTAAACATATATTAATATTTTGTTCCCACAGCACTTTCAAATTGTGGAAGTAACATAGCCGAAAAAAGACTTCAGATATGACAGGCAATACACAGGAAATCAAAGAAGAAAAACTGAATCAGCAGCTTATATTTCCATTTTCCTTTGTACCAAGTACAACGTAAAGTTTCTGTATAATGGATTCAGTGGACAGTATCAGTGGATGAGAAACATTTTGCTTTTTTCTGCCTTGTTATTGGGATGGTATGGATCCCTTTAACTTTCAATGAATTTCTGTGTGCATGACGTATCCGAGGCATTGATTATATTTACTTACCAAATTCTCATTAATTTAGAGACATATAGTCACTAATTATCACTGGCAATACGACCTATACTTACTGATTTAAAATGTGAAATTTTAGCAAGCACTTTTATCAGTTTCTCTCAATTTTTATAAGCTCTCAGAGAGAATGTTCTCAAGGTCATAGAATGATTCAATTCAACCTGCCCTTTCTCCAAATGCCACAACCTTTCATTTTAAACTAGACTGTCATTCAAGTGTACATATACTTGTGTATTATGCACAAGACTCAAGTGGAAAATTCTTTTCTCAAGAAAGCCACCTTTTATTGGCAGCTATATGATATAACTCTAGCATTTTAAAGCAACGTGGTGAAGATAAAACTCACACAAAATCAGATTTGACAACCTAATAGAGCACCTTTCATTGCTACTTGAAAATAACATCATTCAAGCATCATCATTCAAGAGCCTCCTATTTCACAGGAAAGGGACATGTTTATGTGATATTTGAAGGGAAAAATTCAAACCACCAAGTACCACTGTAGGAGACAATGAGGATTTCCTTCCAGTTTTACCACTTGTCTCCTCTAGGCCTTTGAAAAGATTCATATAAAATCCTAGTAGTCAGCAACCTCAGGAGGAGGGACTGGTGGGACCCCGTAGAATATACCAGAGAACTGGGAGGTGAGAGATTCATAGAACCCAAAGAGAGGGACCTTAGATGAAATGCTCTATATTAGGAAGGGGAAACGTGTTCTTTCCTTTCACCAAGTATATTCTTAGGATTTTTCAGGGGGAATTTGAATTACACCTTCAATGAAACTCCTTTTTGCAGACAGAATTGTCTACATTCTAAGGAAACAAGAAGCCTAAGATATTATTTCTGTTAATTTCATGAAATATATGTACAATAACAAGCATAACACTTTTAGTTTTAGCTTTATTTTTTTTCGTTATGTAATTATGCTTTTAATTGTTTTTTTCCAACTTTTCTTAGATATTTTCTTCATTTACATTTCAAGTGTTATCCAGAAAGTTCCCTATACCCTCCCCCCTCCCGGGCCCTGCTCCGCTACCCACCTGCTCCCACTTCTTGGCCCTGGCATTCCCCTGTATTGGGGCATATAAAGTCTGCATGACCGAGGGGCCTCTCTTCCCAATGATGACCAACTAGGCCATCCTCTTCTATATATGCAGCTAGAGACATGAGCTCAGGAGGTACTAGTTAGTTCATGGTTATTCTTCCACCTAGAGGGTTGAAGACCCCTACAGCTCCTTGGGTACTTTCTCTAGCTCCTTCCTTGGGAACCCTGTGTTCCATCTAATAGCTGACTGTGAGCTTCCACCTCCATGTTTGCCAGGCATTGGTATAGTTTCTCCCAAGAAAGCTATATCCAGGCCCTTTCAGCACTATCTTGCTGGCATATGCTATAGTGTCTGTTTGGTGGCTGATTGTGGGATGGATCCCTGGCAGCTGCAGTCATTGGGTCCATCCTTTGGATTCAGCTTCACACATGATCTCTGTAACTTTTTCAATCTGTGCTTTGTTCTTAATTCTAGGAAGGGGTGACGTGTCCACATTTTGATCTTCCTTCTTCTTGAGTTTCATGTGTTTAGTAAATTGTATCTTGGGTAGTCTAGGTTTCTGGGCTAATATCCACATATCAGCGAGTACATGTTATGTGAGTTCTTTTGTGATTGGGTTACTTCACTCTGGATGACGGCCTCCAGATCCATCCATTTGCCTAGGAATTTCATATATTTATTGTTTTTAATAGCTGAGTAGTACTCCATTGTGTAAATATACCAAAATTTTTGTATCAATTCCTCTGTTGAGGGACATCTGGGTTCTTTCCAGTTTCTGGCTATTATGAATAAGGCTGCTATGAACATAGTGGAACATGTGTCCTTATAACCAGATGGAATATCTTCTTGATATATGCCCAGTAGAGGTATTGGAGGATCTTCCAGTAGTACTATGTCCAATTTTCTGAGGAACTGCCAGACTGATTTCCAGAGTGGTTGAACCAGCTTGCATTCCCACCAACAATGAAGGAGTGTTCCCCTTTCTCCACATCCACGCCAGCAACTGTTGTCACCTGAATTTTTGATCTTAGCCATTCTTACTGGTGTGAGGTGGAATCTCAGGGTTGTTTTGATCTGCATTTCCCTGATGATTAAGGATGTTGAACATTTTTT
>LR753980.1:19863-107221 GCA_902729485.2 Mus minutoides | reverse complement strand
AGAAGAAGAAGAAGAAGAAGAAGAAGAAGAAGAAGAAGAAGAAGAAGAAGAAGAAGAAGAAGAAGAAGAAGAAGAAAAAGAGAACAAATGCTCCTCTCTTGGTAGCTTGAACAGCATTTTCTAATAATCTGAGAATGAGTCCTCAGGAAAAAGGCTTACACATGAGGTGCAGCTTGATTCCTAGAAGGTCTGTGAATGAAGTAAGTGATGTCTTCAGCAATGAGGCCTTGCTTTCACATTCTCATTGGCCACCAACAGCAACAATTTCCCATTTCCCACCCTGACACTTAAGGCTTGGGGAAAATTGTGGAAGAGGTGGAAGAAAGATCATCAGAGCTCTAGGTAATGACTGAAATATGACAGAGAAGCTGCACCTATGAATCCTCAAGATCAAGGATAAGATCAGCTAGTTGATATGACAACGAGGACAGGGAAAATTTCACATGGTCACACCCCTAGGGGGAGAACTAGGTTTACCTAATATCTGCTGAGATAAGGAGTGAAAATTTTTGCAAAAACAGGCACACAGTTCAATTCCTGGTGGTCAATTTGGGACATATGTAGACATGAGCAAAGCTCAAATGATTCGATGATAGACATGTATGCTCTTATACAAATACACACAGAATAATATAAAAATAATAGGTTATGAGTTTCATTTGGGATGCAAAGGAGGTAGACTGAGAATTTGGAGAGGAATAAGGATGGGTGAAAATGATGTAAATATAATATTCATGCTTGAAGTTCTCAAGAAAAGTAAAAAAATAACATAAATTAAATATATGTTTAAAAGATAATTATATTCAGATGAAGTGTTGGAGTCCTTAATAAGATTTGAGTTACAGATTTGAGCTAAACTGCTCTAGTGTGCTTGCGGTATGTCAATCAGACCATTATGATAGAAGGAGACAACTCATTATAGAAAATATCATGGGATTCAGTTGGGTGCTTCACAAACATCCTGTAAAGTATCTGCTTTTCGAAAAGCCACTCTCCACAGAAGGTGATCTCATTTAATGACTGACTCATGAGACAGATTCTTAATTTTGACTATTCTCTTTCAGCACAACACTGTTGTATTTGAGGATGCTAGGCATGGAACTGCAGTAACACAGATTTCCTTTTACAGTACATCTCCTGGAGACAATTGGTATCAAAAGCAGTCCAAAGAAAGAGACTCTGAACTAGTCCCTTTAGAGCTGAAACCCTTCATAGTCACCTGATATAAAGCAATGCAACCTTTAGAAATTTCAAGATTATTAAGTTGATATTGTTTACTAGCAATATTTACAAATGAATAGAATAAAGAATAAATGACAGAAAAGTAATTCACCAGCAATTAAAGTGTCTGTGTGAAACCAAAGGAAAGTTCCTTTGTAATCTAAAAAGAAAATATCATTTTCTTCAAATAGAGAGCAGACAAGTTGAGATCTTAAAACAATGACATCATCATAAGAATACCAAATCTAGTGCTGGTTGAATAACTTGTGCCAAGAGGCCATTGAGATCTCAATAATGTATAGGTTAACACGCTTGAGAATCTTGAGAGAGCACTTTCTTTACTTTATTGATCTTGAATTAGACCAGTTTTAACTGTAAATACTTCAATTGGTTTGCTATTAAGGAAGAAATGATCACCAGTAACCAATCATCTTGTATTTTTCCACTTCAGATTTATTGTATCAAAAGCAGACAGAAAAGGGGAAGTCATCATTCTTCCAGATGATCTGAACTTCCTCGTTGAATTGGAAGAGAGGTTCTTTTACTGACTGGAAATTCAGGAGTTGTTACAAAATTTTTAGTAATATCTTAATACTACCCAAGGCTTGATGATAAATTGATATTTGGAATAGTTATTAACTGAGATGCAATTTTGCCTCAGACCAATTAAGAAGGTTGTGTGAGAAATCGAAATCATCCAGCTAGCCTCACAAAGATTCTACAGGCACAATGGAGTCTAGAATAAAGGCCTGAGAACTTCCTAGAGCAGCATGTTATATCTCTGATTTTGCTAACATTTTGGAGGCATCTGTTTTTCCCACTAATAGAGTTATTGCAAATTTCAGCAAATTACTGATAAATTAAAATCTAAGAATAGCTTTAGCAATCTATTATTATGTTATTATGTAAAGGAAACTGGCCTGANAAAAAAAAATTAAACCGAAAAAAATATATAACTGTCCTTAAAAATTACATACTTATTGAAGAGCAATTAACATTAGTTGAAAATTTTATTGAATAAAATATTTAAATTACTTTATGAACGTATTTAATGCTATAAAATGTTTTAAAAAGAAAGTGTTTAATTTACTCATACAATATTTGTGCTGAGATAAAATGCTTCTTTGTACTTTATTGAAGAAGTGTCTATAATATAAGACAGTGCTGTTCTAATTATACATTTTCTGAAGTACTTCTATATCAACCTATCAAATATATCACTGTACCAGTGTTTACTAACAATGTCTTTACAATGCCGATGCATACTTTTTCTGCTTTTTGTTGTTTGTCATGTTATGAGCATACATCTCAGCGTTGTGAGGCTGCAATGTATCTTTTTATCCCTCCCAAACATTATAAAAATTGAAAGTCACAGAAAATCTTTTGTAAAAATATTCATAGTTTTTCAAATCATTATGACCATGAAATGAATCCAATTATGCCAAACCCCACACAGCAATGATACTTTTAAGGCATAAATGTACTCATCTAAAGTTCTTCTGAGAACCTTGCTCAACATTACAAAAGAATTTGGTTTTGAGTGGGAATAGACAAGGAAGCCTATAAAAGACCCAGGAGGAAGACTGATGACATACCCGATTCATCTAAAAACTGGTTTCTCATCAGTCAGAAAGGCACAACATGTTTCAGAGGAGATGTAACTTATATGAAATTATCATTATCACTTCATAAGAACTGGATACAGGAGAATCTAACACAAGCAGGAGAAATCCAGAAAGCAATCAGTCAATTGTGTTTATGTTAAATTAAAAACAACAACAACAACAACAACAACAACAACAACAATGACAACACAATAAGTGACATAATAGTAATGGTAAAAGCTCGAGGGCCAAACTGGGGGTTGGGGGAAGGAAATAAAAAAACTTCTTGCCGAACTGTAAATTTTTAAATAAAGAGTCACATGATTGGAATTCAGTAACTTTAAAGTACATACCTTGTATGTAGCAACTGGCAAAGTACGTTCTGTGTGTTTCTCACTGAGTCTTATCACTTCATAGATATTAAGAAACCAAAATATGTTTTCCAAGTTAAACAATGAATTATGTTCTGGTAAAGTAATATGATTTCAAAGGAATATAAAATTATTCAATGATCATTTGATTTGTAGAACACTCATGTCGAAAGTCATGTAGTTCCTTGAGGAGTTAACTAGATTCATGTTTCTATAAGTATGTTCCTTTTAGCTTATCTTCCATAATGCATAGGTAGGCCTGGCTGCCTAATACAATTGAAAAATGCCCTCAAGGAAATTATATTAATTTGTTATATTTAGAATGATGTGTTTTATCAATTGTAAGGAGCATATAACCTTCACTAGTTAGAGATTATTCACCAAATGTATTATTTTAGAAACATATTGAAATTATTCTTGGAAAATATTTTTCTCACTTAAAGTTACTTATATGCTTTTTGAACATGGTTCTTTGTAAATCTAAAATCAGTGGTATTTTTTTGTTGTTGTTGTTTTTCAAGACAGGGTTTTTCTGTATAGCCCTGGCTCTCCTGGAACTCACTTTGTAGACCAGGCTGGCCTCAAACTCAGAAATCCACCTGCCTCTGCCTCCAGAGAGCTGGGATTAAAGGTGTGTGCCACCACGCCCAGCTTATCAGTGGTATTTATAGGTGGTTAGCATTCTAATTTGCAGAAGTATGGATATATATTGTGTTCAGAGAACATGTATATGATAAAGAACAATAATATTGTTGAAACCTGAACTCATCTGATCATGGATGTTAGGCAGTGTGATGCCTGATTAATATTTGGATGTGCGTTACTATGCAATTTGTTAGTATATGGTTCATACATCAGGGATGAGATTTCAAAAATATTTATTTGCATTTCATTTGCACTTATACGAATAAACTTAAAATAGTTTTTCATTAGTACTACATATCAAAATACAGAAAGAGTAGAAAGACCAAAAATAGTTTGGTAAGTTTATCTCAGTTTAGATATACTTGTAGCAATATTTATATTAATCAAGCTTGAGACAGTCACACAGGTGGATAGAGATGAATTCAATTGATCAGGCTTTATTCAAACACTAGCAAAGAAGGAACCTATATTCACTGCTCAGATTCCAAATTTAATGTGAAGTGGTAACAACCTTGATTTTCTTGAGAAACTCTTTACATATTAATTGATAGTAAATGTAAGCCAATAAATGAGTCAAATGAAAAATAAGTTGTTTTGTAGTATAACGTATTTCATAGAACATTAATGTTCAATGTATTTTAATCTCTTATTTACTATTTGCCATATGTCTGCATAGGCCTGCATATGGATATGTATGTGCTAGTGCTTCTGTTCAGAGCGCATATTTATGGTGTGTTCATTTTGGCATGTACTAGGTTGCAGATGAGCTCAAGAACAATGATGGAGTTACTTTTCTTTGTTCACCTATATTTTTATTGGATTCTGTAGATCAAATTCAGGTTGCAATGTTTATCTGCCAAGCACTGTTACCATTTGTTATCTCATCAAAGTCATAAAAGTGGGTCCAGATGGCACATTGGGTAAAGGCCCTTGCTACCAGGCTCCACCCTGATTTTAACCACAAGAATCTACATAGTGAAAGTACTGCCATGACAGCTTCAAGTTTTCTTTTGAACTTCCATACATATGCATATGCATGATTTGATACTGTGCAGGTGTGTACATACAATAAATAAAAGGTAAATTGTATTTTTAAAACACAAAATGCTTGAGACAGTTTAACTATGTTTTAAATTTTCTGTGCATTGTGAAAAACAAAAGTTATAAACAAAGCTTTTTAAAGACCCCCAAAGCTGTATAAGTATTAATGAGAAGAAATACTAAATCGTTAAAATGTCGTTTTCTCAAGATGATTTAAAATTATGCCAAATAAAAGGCTCACCTTTTTTTCTGAAAATTAAAATGTTGGGATACTTATTTTTATTGACCATCTTTCATTATCTGATTTTGATATTTAATTAAAAGTTGCACACATGAATCAAACTGCCATGCAGAAACACTTTGAAGATAGGAAGCAGATACAAACCCATAAAATCATCTAATTCAGTACATTTTCAATAAAATTAACAAGGCAAAAATATTTTCCAAAGATTGATAATCAATCAAATAGATAAATATGGGTAATATTCTTCTTTAGATCACAATTAAGACTGAATATGTGAATATATGAATACATGAACAATTCAATTTCATATACCATGGACATGGATGTAAAATTACTATTATAGCACTTGTAGAATGGCACATGAAGAATAGCTTTATGAGCATGTACAATCAAAAATGTCCTAGTAACTCATGCAGTTAATATTATGGACAAATTGATAAGAATTTGAAAATCAGAAATGACATGTATGTGGATATATGCTCACCTTTATTAGACATGCTGGTCATTAGAGCCTGGTAGCCTGTGACAGTAGAGCTGTGAATTAGCTAAGACTGAAGCAGTGAAAGTTACATTTTGATGCATACTGGTGTTCAACATCCTTCTGTCTTCTTTGTTTTAAAATATTTTTATTTTCTTTTTTTAATTGATATATTCTTTATTTACATTTTTAAATGTATCCCCTTTCCTAGTTTCCCCTCTGAAAACCCCCTATCCTTTCCCCCTCCCACTGCTCAACATCCTATCAACTCCTGCTTCCCGGGCCTTGCATTCCACTATTTTGGGGCAAAGAACCATCACAGGACCAAGGGCCTCTCCTCCCATTGATGACCGATTAGGCCATCCTCTGCTAGAGCCATGAGTCCCACCATGTGTTTTCTTTGGCAGGTTGTTTAGTCTCAGGAAGCTCTGGAGATACTGGTGAGTACACATTGTTGTTACTCCTATAGGGCTACAAGCCCTTCAGCTCCCTGGGTTCTTTTTCTATCTCCTTCACTGGAAACCCTGTGCTCTGTCCAATGGATGGTTTTGAACATCCACCTCCATATTTGTCAGGCACTGGCAGAGCCTCTCAGGAGACAGCTATATCAGGCTCCTGTCAGCAAGCACTTGCTGGAATCTCTCATAGTGTCTTGGTGTCTTGTTTTGGCATTTGTCTATGGGATGCATCTCCAGGTGGGGCAGTCTCTGGATGGCCTTTCCTTCAGTCTCTGCATCACACTTTGTCTCTGTAACTCCTTCCATGGGTATTTTGTTCCCACTTCTATGTAGGACTGAGAATCCACACTTCCTTCCTCTTCAGTTTCATGTGTTTTGTGAATTATATCATAGGTATTCCTAAGTTAGACTCCACAAAACCAAATAATCCTATTAAAGATGGGGTACAGAGCTAAACAAATAATTCTCAACTGAGGAATATCAAAAGGCAGAGAACCACCTAAAGGAATGTTCAACATCCTTAGTCATCAGGGAAATGTAAGTCAAAACAACCCTGAGATTCCACCTCATATCAGGCAGAATGGCTAAAAGAAAAAACTCAGGTGACAGCAGATCCTGACAAGGATGTGGAGAAAGAGGAACACTCCTCCACTGATGATGGTATTGCAAGCTGGTATAAACACTCTGGAAATCAGTTTGGTGGTTCCTCAGAAAAGCGGACATAATGTTACTGGAGGATCCAGCAATACCACTCAAGGACATATATTCAGAAGATAATCCAACATGTAATAAGTACACATGCTCCACTATGTTCACAGCAGCCTAATTTATAATAGCCAGAAGCTGGAAAGAACCCAGATGTCCCTCAACAGAGGAATGGATACAGAAAATGTGGTACATTTACACAACAGAGTACTAATCAGCTATTAAAAACAATGAATTTATGAAATTCTTAGACAAATGGATGGATCTGGAGGATATCATCCTAGGTGAGGTAACTCAATCACAAAAGAACACACATGATATGCACTCACTGATATGTGGATATTAGCCCAGAAGCTTGGAAAACCCAAGATACAATTAAAATATTTTTAAAGATTATAAAATAATTACATAAATTCCCCCTTCCCTATCCTTCTTCAACCACTCCCATGTGCCCCCAGCCCCTTTCTGCCATGTAAATTAATTGCTTCTTTTTCTTTAATGGTTGATATATTTTCTATTTAGTTCAGGACTACAGTCTGCTGATCATTCGAGTGAGTCTTCCCATCTCTATTAAACTAATCAGGAAAGCCCTTTAAAGGATTGTTGATGTAGAGATTTTAATCCCATCAAGTTGACAAGATTACCCATCAAAGCATGAGTTTATAATCTATAAAAAATGATGAAAAACATTGAATTCTAAATTGGAGTCACTGTTGATTTTAGTGAACACTGAAATGAATTGTGAAGGATTACAGGTTTATTCTAGACATCTTTTACAACAGGCAAGCCATTATCTTAATAGAATTAGATCGAGAATTATTGAGGATAAGAAAACCCCATTTCTAATCTACTATAAACAAGAAACAATATGGATTCCTAATTTGCTCTTAATTGGCATATTTTTTTTCTGCATTGCTCCCTCATAAAATCAAGCCAAAATATTCTGCCTGTACAGAAGATATTCAAGTACTCCCACAATCTCCAAAAATTAATTTAAGCACAGGAATTTGAGGATCATTATAATTCATAGCACAGCCTGATAAAAGAGTATGGTGATTGAAGTGTAAGGTGTAAGTTGAAATACACATATTCTTCAATTTCTTTCAAGAAATGCTAAAAACTTCAATGAGTAATATTTAAAGGTACAGCTACCAGCTGGATTAACCACCAAAGATAAAGAATGTAATTCAAAGTAAATGCAAACATTTGGAAAACAAAGTTTTGAAAAATGAAAAACAATTTCAGAATGTAAGAATGTGAAATTTATCAAGGAATAGAGCTGGGAATTGGGTATTATCCTGGATGGATATATTTCTAACACATATGGAGGAATCTGTAGGTAATTTAGTTAGAAGTAAAGGAGCCTCAAATATTATTACAGGAAGTAGCCATAAAAGAATTAGGGATTGGCACCAGAATTCTGGCATCAGTCTGCTTCATTATAGTGCAAAAGTCTCTGGGAATTTATAGCTCAAGCACAGACATAACTTAGTTAGGGATAAATTGGATTGAGGGATTTAAAGGAAGAGTTAGATTCAAGGTAAAAAAAAAGTCAAAAGAAAAAAAAAAACATGATGAAATAAAAATATAAAATATGAATCATTAAGAAAAATATTAAGAACAGAGACTCCCTTGGTTTTATTATTTAGTAATAGATATCAATGTGTATTTACTTCCAAAATATAATGAATAAAACAAATATGTCATTTATATAAACAACCATTTCACACTTAGTTGTGACTTGCACTCTCTTAGGTTTTCTTATTTGCTTGTTTGTTTTACTGCCATATTATGGATGAACTAAAAGAGAGTGATTACTCTCAATGACTTCTGCATATTTCTATTTATATCTCATGCAATTTCCATCCTATGATTGACTTTTGCTCTTAGGGTAATTCATGCTTGAATATTCACAACTTCTTTATTTTTATCTTATGAGTTAAAAACCTGGTGGCACTATCATGTGCCTTCATTTGTTTCATTCAATAGCTTAGCACTGCTTTGCTTTAATTTTCATTTCGCTAGGATAAAATTTGCTTTTTCTTTAATATTTTACATCTAACATTCATATTGGAAATATTCATAAAATTAGAGTATCAATTTGTTTATGGCATGACATGAAAATAATTTTCAGCAGAAGCTAAGCCTGCTTACATTTTAAACACTGTGTATTTTACTTTAATTTTGTCATAATGTCTGTTTTATCTTTGGTAGCATCCCAAAAGTCTATCTTTGCTATTGTTATATGGGTTGTTCAAATATTTGGAATAGTTTCCATTTTATAGTGGTAATTATTCATGTTTTTAAAGATCCCTTAATTCTCCATTATATTAATTCTGTATGAATGTTACTGCCTGAATTAGCATTTTTCATCTTCATTCCTCTGTTCCTTTTTTTTTAAACAGTATTAATTCATCCTTTTGCAGAAAACTATGCCTTAATAAATATGCTGGTGTTTATATTATTTCTCTTGGTCTAATGTAGTGTTTGATTTCCATATTCTGTTATTACAAAACAATCAGCAAAATGACTTGTCCTGATATTTGAGTCATCTCTCTGTTTATAACCTATGAGAGAATAAGAAAAGTTCCCTTTCAAAAATGCCAACAATCTTCCTTTGATTATCTTAGAAAAATCCAGATCACCTGTCTTTCATTTTTAATTATGATAACATTTGTCCTTTGGCCTTGGTATACCCTGTTAGAATATAGATTTAATTTATGAAACCAATTATACTTTGAGTTATTTTTTTTATATTTTAGCAGCAACAGTATTATTTGATAAACTTTCAATGCTTCCTTGAAAAGATGCTAAATATTGTTCTTGCAACATTCCCTTATCTTGACATTCTCAAATTTTCTAGTTTGTTTGCAGCCTTTCCCTTTATTGAGTTTTCTGTTTTTTTTTTTTTTAATGTTTTCTTCCTCTCTGTTGATTCACTCACTGAAATTTAACTGACTAAAGGTTTACCTATTGATTTCTTTCTCTTATTTCTTGATGGATTTTTCCCTTCATCATGGTCAAATTTTAGGGAACCATGTATCAGTATGTTTTGGCTTTTAATTCATAAAATAATATACTAGTTCCTATCATTCTCTGTCACAGAGAATTAATGTTAAACAGGAGAATTCTACCTCCAGGCAGTTCCACTAAACTCCAATATTTTGTTTTTCCTATAATTATACTATTTTTAAATGTTAATTATTTGGTAATTTGATCTTTGCTCTATGGTAGCAATATTTTGTTAGTAGAAGAAAATTATATTTGAAAGGACAAGTGATTGACTGGGAAAGGCACTTATGACACCTGTCAAGGAATAGAAAATGGGGCAGGATAGGGCAGGAAACTTCCCAGTCAGAAGGACAGACAATAGACAGTAAAATTGAAGGTTATGTATGTGTGTATGTGTGTATGTGTGTTCTGGAGTTAAACTCCTACAAACATGCTGGAGAGTGCAGCAGTGAGTTCTTTCTGGTAATATTCCTAAATGGTGTTGGACACTCCATACCAGCTATTGGCCAGAGAACCCACTTATCTAGGAAATATACTCTTGTCATCTAGTATCATTTTTTTTTTGAATCTCAGAGACAGTGTTTCTTAGGATAAACACACAAAGGCGCATGCACACACACACACACACACACACACACACACACACACAAACACATACACACACACACACACACACACACACACACACACACACACACACACACACACACACCAAAAAACAAACCCTGAACTCAGACTGTAGACTTTACATTATTTAAAGTAATTTAAAAATCACTGCAATTGATGAAATTGTACTTCACATAGGATGCTCAATTTTTTTATTTTTTAGTCTTTTTTGGGTTCTGCTTGATAAATTTTATTAGAACAAACTTTGTGCTTCTTAGTTTTACTTTTTTTAATGTAAAATTTTAAGTCACTTTGTCCATTGCTCAAATGTTTAAAGCTCAGAGTTCACAGTTACCTTTTCAAAGAGATTCTTTAGAATGAATAGTTTCTTTTTAAACTTTTCCGCTTTCTCCATTTTGCCTTATATACAGAAGTAGAAAAGACATGCTGGTTGATAAAAATCTGTTTTGAAATTTTTGTTTGAGAATGTATTTCTTTATGGTTATTCTTTGTACATAAAACAAAACAAACAAAAACAGAAACTGAAGGTGACACTCCTGTATCCTATGAGAGAAGAATGGAAACAGAAGAAAGATAGAGAAAAAAAAAAAAAGAAACAATCTGGTGAATTTGGAAAGCAGAAACGCAAGGGCCATTGTTTGCTGCATCTAACTAAATACAGACAAAGGATGGAAGGAGTTGACAGTTACGTTGAGACTGCCGCGTGAGAGCCTGTGAGAAAGGATCATTCTAGACTGCAGAATATGTACTTCATGAGCAGCGAAAATTGGGCTGAGACCATCGAAGGCACTTTCTATGGTGGGAATAGACTATGTTTGCCTGAGCTGGCAAAACACTCTCTATGGTTAGTAGTGATCATGTTCCTGAATCATGTTCTTCTGGAAAGGCTGTTTATTGCAGAGCTGGTTGACATTTAATCCATAAGCACTGAGCCCTGTACCTTTGAACCAATGACCACAGTGAAATGGGTTCTGCTGGAATATGGGGTAGTCTAAAAAAAAGTACACATGTTATCTCAGCAAAGATAAATTAGTGAAATAGTAATTTTAGTATGCGTTTAGAGTATTATCTTAGCAAATTATTTTTCAAAACTGTATAAAAACAGTTTCATTTTTTAAAAACCCATTACATAAATTGAATATGATTATTGTTCATGCTATTTGAGAATTCACACCTCTTGTAGGCTACTCATGAAAATTATTACTTAACATTATACACTATTTAGGAAAATGTTCAGTTTAACCTCTGTATTATCTCTTTTTGTCTACTTAAAAAAAACATTACCTTTTCAGTGTTATGCTTAAAATTATAACATAATTATTTCAAATGTATGAATATTGAGGTTAAAATATGTGATCTAAGCCAATCAGATTAAGTCAAGACCCTGAGTGATGATTCAACCAGATGTTGGTATATACTGCTAACCCTGAAAACCTGAGTTTAATTTTTTTGTCCCATGTCATATAGAGAACTGTTTCCATCAACCTTTTCTTTGTCCTCCATATTCAACATTGTAGCATGTAGAGAGTCCTGTGCTTACACACACACAAATGCACAGACACAAACACACACAGACACAAATATGCAAGCACACATACACACAATCACATATACACAAACATAGACGCAACAAACTAACTAAATAAACACAGCAAACGTTTTAAAAATCCTGATGGCAGCAGAACGTGGTGGTCTATGCTTTTATGCCAGCTTGGGAGATAGAGGCAGGCAGATCTCTGTGTGTTCAAGAATAGCCTGGTATACAAACTGAGTCCAGGTCACCTAGAGCCTGTTATACAGAGAAACCCTATCATGAAAAACAAAACAAACAAACAAACAAATAAACAGACAAACAAAAATATACAGTTTATTCTCATGACTCTTTTTACACTGCTTCTTGAAATAGATAAAAATTTAAATTCTGCCTTTTCATTTGAAAACATTTCTCTATGTGACAAATATGTCTGTATATTGAAAACTGTAAATAAAGAAATC
The DNA here is from genome assembly GCA_902729485.2 of Mus minutoides. Lineage (NCBI taxonomy): Eukaryota > Metazoa > Chordata > Mammalia > Rodentia > Muridae > Mus > Mus minutoides. The sequence continues at coordinate 94,820 of LR753980.1, read as the reverse complement.
TACATATATAAATGCAAATTTGACATAAAAGTTATAAATATGTGTGTATACAAATGTAAAAACATAAAAATAGATGCTATTATTTTATATTTTCCTTTTTTTTCTATGTTTTCTTTTAGAGAGGGAGCTCAAACATCTGCTCTCAGGTTTATTAAGTAAGATATGCTGGTCTTGAGTTCCTGGTCTGTTCTCTCTGATATTAACCTGAGCCACCAGTCATTGCATTCCTGTGATTCTGACCATTTAATGTGGCTCTGGTTCATCTCACACTAAGGAAATCTCAACTTGGTCTAGTCAAAATGTGAGCTTTCAAAGCAATGCATCACTACCTCACAGAAATCTGAGACACAAATGAAATATTAGCCAGAGAGAGAAAAAAAAAATTGCTGATAGTTTTTTTTCCCTCCAGATTTTCCCAATCATTTTTTATTTCTAATGAAAATCTTTTTTATAAAGGGCTCTTAAAACTGACAATAAAGGCTTTTTGAATGGTAGTAAATCAGCTACGAATCTCACAGAAAAGAGTTTTTCACATTAGGACCTTCATTTCTTCCCTACAAAGTTTTAAAGAATGTGGCCTCTGGTTTGTTACTTTTACCTCTGTGTCTGGCGTGTCATAGCTCATGTGGTGCACATAGAATAGTCATGGTTATTTGAAGGTCTTCTCTAATACATTATTCATACCTAGAATCTTCACTATTATTTTCTGTCTCTCAAGCAATGGAATAAAGCAAGTGAGTGTGTTTATCAGTGACATAATCAGTGACATTATTGAGATTTATATGGCTAAGTAGTCCTCTAGTTAATATGATGACACAGAAGGACTGCCAGCTGAAATCAAATTGAAGTAATGCACTGTGCCCATTATATTTTTCCAAATGCTTCCTTGGCCTGGTAGAAGAATTAAATATTATTAAGGGAATCTGTATCAGATAAGATGAGACCAGAAACCAGACCATGTGTTGTCAGTATCCTCTGTTCATCCGGTGGCTTGTGCATTTATTTATATGCAACCCATGTAAAGAGCAACCAGCCTGAAAACAAAACACTCAAAAGAAATCAACCAAAATTACAAAATAAGTAATTGGTTTTGGTGATAAGGTGACAGAGATTTGTTTTATAAATATAATTTTGTTTAAAGCACTTATTTATAGTTCCCTCATAACAACTAAAAACTTATTTCTATGTGGCTGTCCTGGCTTTATTGATGGAAAGAGAACTGAGGAGAACTAAGTGTTCTTAGAGCTGATAATAGCCACACAGAATATTCAGTTCCATCATGCACATTTTTGTTATCAAAGATTCAAACTATATTATCTTATAATAAAATATATAGTAAAGTTGAAGCTACCAATCTAATTCTTGAATGTAATAAAATAGTGGTTCCATCATATCTAAAAGATGTCTTAATACTTTTTTAGGAGAAATGAATAGTCAATAATGTTGACCCAACTGAAAATAAAATAACATAGTGCTATAACTTTAATAATTTGAGAAATCATTTAAATAGAATTCACATATCTTTACTTTGCAGAACAAAATGTCTGTTGAACGTCTTTATGTTTCAAAACAGTATTCACTGTTTATTCAGAAGTAACCTGAATGGAATAAATGCAAGAATATCAGGATGATTTAAATTATTTCAATCCACCAGACTATTTTTCCTCCTTTTAAATCATACCTAATGTCTTTTATCTATGTTTTATTAAAAGAATTCAGAAATTGTTGCAAAGGAAAGCTTGATTGTCCTTTCCAACCAAGGTTTTAACCCTTAAATTCCCACTTATAATTTCATTTTAAATTGTGGTAGTTTTGTGCTCTAACAAGAATGACTCTCTTCTTTCTAATGTGAGCTTACCATATTCACTATGAAATATTTCATCATTAAAAACAATCATATTTTTATTTTAAAATTTCCTTAAAACACTTAATTACCTTTACCTTTAAAATTGTCATTCTATTTTATTTTGCTGTGTAGTTCTCCAAAAGATTCATCTACTATTTTGGTTAAATCCAGACTATCCTCCATATCTCCTTTCATATAGTAATGGCCTTTGTGAGGGCCTGTGGAGTCCTGGGTAGAGGTTAAGAGAGCAGAAAACTGCAAGAAGCAAAATCCTTGTAGTTTTTCTAGTCCCTGTGTAGAGAGCCACACCCGGTGCTCTCCCCAGTAAACAAGTGGACATAGCATGTGCTGGAGGTGAGCGTGCGCTGAGTCAGCCCATCCCGGGGCGTGGTGAGTGAGCAGCCAACCAGAAGCATACAGGAGCGTCAGGGTATATATAGGCAGTGCCTTTTTGGGCTCGTGGTCTTTCCTCTTCATTAAAAGTTTGCTGCAGAAGGATTCTGGTGTCTGCATCAGTTCTTGCCAGCGAGACGGTAGCTTGGACTCTTTCATCCCTGATTTGTTCAGTGCTGTGGTTCCTCGTCTGAAGTAATGTGAACAGTCTCAAGAAGAAGGTTCTGTAACTAAGAGTAAGATGTTCTACTTTGACATGCTATGAGCTAAAATTAGTTCTTTGTCCATGAAGCAGTTTTGATTATGTGTTACAGTGACAATAACACAAAATAATTTATCTCTGCTCTATCTCTACTACCATCTTTAAATTTTCTACAGTGAAACCTTTGTTATGAATACTGAATTGAAAGCCCTATATGTCAAAAATAGTTTCTTTTATATTTAACCTAGTGAATAATTTCAAATCTTACCAAGTGTGATGGTTTGTGCCTGGAATGGTACCACTAGGAGTTGTGACTTTGTTGGGCTATGTGTGCAACTGTGTGCATGGACTTTGATACCCTAGTTTTAGCTGTCTGGAAGTAAGTATTCTGCTAGCACCCTACAGATGAAGATGTAGAACTCTCAGCTCCTTCTGCACCATACCTACCTGGATACTGCCATGCTACCACCCTGATGATAATGGACTGAACTTCAGAACTTGTAAGCCAGTGCTAATTAAATATTGTCCTTATAAGAACTGCCTTGGTCATGGTGTCTGTTCACAGGAGTAAAACCCTAAATATGACATCAAGTTTGTAGAAGTATTTTATACAGTGGGTTATTGATTTTTTAAAAAAAATATTTTATTCTGAAACATATTATCTTTCATTTTAAAAAATAAATCTCTTTACATGTAAGGACATTCACTGATTTTGTAATAAGAAAAAAAAATAAGTATATGATTCTGGCTTTCATCTTTGAATATTTTGTGTACTTTAATTTTTATATACATGGACACTTTTAAGTGATCTAATTAAGTAGTATCTTTAGACAAACCACTTTTTCTGAAGCTACTTTTCTGTATTGCACACACACTGAACTCTAGGACATGGATATCTAACAATATATAATAGACAATAATAACAGACAGTATATACTATAATATATTATAGTAATAGATAATAAACATTATCATTTAAAACGTATTGCTATACAGTAATAAATAAGTAAATATATCAATAAATAAAAAGAAAATTTTCATTATGACAAAAAATAAAAATATCCTTTACCACTTTTCAAATTAATTTAGAGCTGTCCAAATCAATGGGTCTGGAAGTCAAGTTCCTTTAAATCCCCGTTAAAGCATCTCGAGTAATTTACATTGTCTACTTATTATCACCCTCTTTCCTTTTATTTAAATACATTAACAGTTTTCATTCTGCTTTTTCCACAGCCAACTAGCTGTGTGCTTCAGGCCTTGTACATAACATAAATTTTGTCTAAAACTAATGCTCTTTTAATATATTGCCAGTTTCCTCTGTTAACTTATCATTCACATGTGTAAATTTCAGCCCGTAGTGAGTTCTGCACTGTCTATTCTATAGAAGTTGATCCTTTCATCTTTACTCTAAAAAAAAAAAAAAAAAAAAAAAAACCTATATTTTCTAAATAACAATTACCACTGTGCAATTAAATAATCATGTGATTAATTCTTATTTTCTTCCCTAGAAATTGCAAATTATGAGGGGCAAGGCTTTGTGAAATGACCCATTACACCATGCCAATCGTCTAAGAAAAGTGTTAACAAGCAGTCTGTTTATCAAACACATGAAGCTCTAATAACGCATTGGGCATAACACAAAGGCAGAAATAGGACAAATGTTTGTACGAGCAACACTTCTTTACAGCAAACAACATACATTAATGAATGTCATGTTTTCTTGGGCATTTGACTATGTTTTTATGAAGCAATGTTTCTCTCTATCAAAGGTTAGATCTCTCCTCTAAGTATGTTTTCTCTGAAATTAGTAAATTTATTCTCACTTTAATGATTGATGCTACCTCATTTTTGTCAGTTCATTCATTTTTCATCCATTCTGTCTATGTTTCAAAGATGAGTAATTTAGAGATAGTATATCATTGACAATTTCTTTTTACTTGCTGTTGTGTAGAATTATTGATATGGTTGTATTAATATTTTCTGTATTTATTACTTGTCTTAGGCATGGTACTTGTATTCATTCTTCCTTTAATTTCTATGCATTGTCATGGATTATGTGCTTTTTATTTAAGCTCTTTATATTATCCATTTTTGTTAAAATCATATGATTATAAATTTTCTTAATATTTATTTTTGTTAGGATGTATATTAGTGTTTATGACAAAACTCAGTCTATTCTCAATATACCACCTCAGAGGCAGTATACTGAAATTAACTGAAGAAAACATTAATTATCTTTTCATGTCCTCCCCTGGATAAGCATGCATGTGAAAAACTATTTCAAAAGATTATATTATTTATTTGGTTTATACTTATTTGCCTTATTTTTTCCTTTTTATTAAATATTTTATTAACATTTCAAATGTCATACTCTTTCTGAGTGTCCCCTCTGGAAATCCCCTATGCCATCTCCCTCCTCCTGCTTATATGACAATGCTCTATGAGGTCCTTTATCTAACTCCTACATTGGGGACTTTGTGCACAGTCAAATGGTTGGCTGTGAGCATCCTTCTCTGTATTGTCAGGCTCTGGCAGAAGCTCTCAGGAGACAGCTATATCAGGCTCCTGTTAGCAAGCACTTGTTGGCATCCACAATAGTGTATGTGCTTGGTGTCTCTATATGGGATGGGTCACCAGATAGGGCAATCTCTGGATGGCTTTTCCTTCAGTTTCTGCTCCACACTTTGCCTCAGTACTACCACCAGTAAGTATTTTGTTCCCCCTTTTAATATGGACTGAAGTACCCAAACTTTGGTCTTCCTTCTTCTTGAGATTCATGTGGTATCTGAATTGAATCTTGGGTATTCCAATCTTCTGGACAAATATCCATGTATCACTAAGTGAATACAATGTGTGATCTTTTGTGACTGGGAAGATATCCTCCAAATCCATCCATTTGCCTAAGAATTTCATGAATTCCTTATTTTTAATAGCTGGGTAGTGCTACTCCATTGTATAAATATACCACACTTTCTCTACCTATTCCTCTGTTGCAGGACATCTGGGTTCTTTCCAGCTTCTGGCTATTATAAATAAGGCTTCAATAAACATACTGGAGCATGTGTCCTTGTTATATGTTGGAGCATCTTTTGGGTATTTGTCCAGGAGTAGTATAATTGGGTCCTCAGATAGTACTATGTTTATTTTTCTGAGGAACATTCAGAATGATTTCCAGAGTGGTTGTACCAGTTTGTAATCTCACCAGCAAGAGAGGAGTGTTCCTCTTTCTCCACATCCTTGCCTTCATTGACTGTCACCTGAGTTTTTCATCTTAGCTATTCTGAGTGGTGTAATGTGGAATTTCAGGGTTGTTTTGATTTGCATTTCCCTAATGACTAAGTATGTTTAATGTGTATGTGAATTCCTGTATATATGTATATGTACCATGTATATGGCTATTACCCACAGAGGCCAAAATAAGTTATTTCCTCCCCTGAAAATGGAGTTAATTGTGGTTGTGAGCCACTATAATTATGTTGAGAATGATATACAGATCCTTGAAAATAGCAACAAGTCCATTGAGAAATACGTCCTGCCCTTCCTTTCTTCCTATTACCCTTCCTTCCTTCTATCAAAATCCATTTTAAGAATCTAATTTTCTATGAATAATTGTTTAGGCAGTGAGATATAGAACATTCTTGGATTTAAATATCTAATAGCATTTCATAAGCAAGGGTAAATTCATATAATAATTAGTCTACATTTGGGAAAATATATTTACAGAATTTCCTTAGCTATCTTTAGGAATGTTTTAGTTCCCTTTACATATTTTCTTCAGTGACAAGACAATTGGGTACCAGACTTATTTATAACTTTTATTCACCTGATGTATTTCTTATCTCAGAGGCTTATTGCTGAATACAATCACCCTTTCTTGTTCTTTCTGAACCTTGGCTAGCTAGTTCAACTCAGGTTTTTCTGGCTCAAACTCCTCTACAAGCTGAATGACTCAATGTGGCTTCTCTTAGCTTCTCACTGAATTGCTTTGCTTGGCCTCAAACTAACTCTGTTAATTCATTCTAATCTTCTGATATTTTCTTATTCTCTAGCTCTACCTGCCTCTGCTTACCTAAACTGTACTCTAGAACTAACCAAACTCAATTGCACTGCAGTCCCTACAAATGCCATGTGCCAAACCAAACTAATATCAACTCAGCTGATCTGACTGAAACGACTCTCCTTAGGGTGTTCTTAAATAGCTTTTCTCCTTTTAGTTGGGAACTCTGTGATTCCAAACTCTGAATCATTTTGTCATTTCTATATTTTTATGATTTTTCACTTTGTCTTCCCCTCAATTGTACATCATTGTTTAGGATAAAGGTATGTACTGAAGAAAGGAAGAGGGATTAAAATGTGTGCTAAAGTCACGCATTCAGCTGGATCACACAGACCTAGAAGGTCTTTGGTTGTGATCAGAGTTGCTAGATTAAAATTTTCTATAACACTCATAATAAAATGCTTAAAGGAAGTTTTAATGTAGATGGTATTAAATGAGCATGAGATGAGAATCAAATATTAAATGAAATAATTATAATCAACATAAAATACTCAATACTGTGTTGTCTTATTTTGTTTTCTGTGTTTCTTAACATGACCAGCTAGGGCTTCTATAATTTTAGGCTTGGTAAGAACTTGTAGAAATTATTGTATGTACAGAACACTCATTTTATCTTCCTGAAATCTCCCATAAATCAGATCAACAAAATACATCTACACATAGACAAAGTTATTTTACCTCAGGAAAAAAAGTTATTTGATTAATAGCCATGTTGACTATATTCACATATATTCTTCTATGTTTATATTATAAAACATTATGTATGATCCACATATTTCTTAAATTTCTTACTTTCAAGTTAACATTATTTTATTCCATAAAATTGATAAGTCAAAAGAAATTTCAATATAACTTAGTATGTTAATCATCTGAACTCACTAAAACAAAGAGAATGTGCCTTTAGGGGAAGCACATAGATGTGTTTCTTATTGTTAAGCTAAACAACTTCCATTTCTTAGATTTCTCTTCTTTTCTAAGGATAAGAGTGAAGCAAACAAGATGGCTGTTTTCAAAAAAGGGCAATAAAACCCAACCTTAATTAACACATTAAATATCACTGATAATAATTTTCAAATATGCATTTGTACACATACAGAAGCCCATAGACTGTGTCATCTATAATTTTATAGAAAAGAAAGGACTTTGGTTTAATATGTTGCCAAGTACATCTAAGTCTGTCCTTTACAAACAAATTGCATTTGAATATAATAACATAATGTCCTTTGTCGTTTTTTTTTTTATAAATTCAGGATTGCTTAATGTTCTAAGATCCAGTAGAAGACTGCTACAATAGCTTAAAATGGGTTGAGGCAAATCCAATTTGAATCTCTCACTCCCACAGCTGATTCATTTCCTTCTGTGCTAGTATTTTTGTGTGTCAATGCTTTGTCTTTCTAGAAGACAAAATGTTCCAATTGCTCACTGATAAATAAGAGCAGTGCCGATTTTAATGGCAGACAAATTGCTCAGACTTCATACAAGAATCAGAAATGAATATGGTGAAAGGATTTGGGAAGCAACCGTCTCAGTCTGATCCAGCTTTCTTTCCTCTTTTATGCATAATGGTAATATTCACAGGACCCTTCAGGGAAAAAAAAATCTGTTATACGAAATTTTAACGAAGTATTTAGAATTTTAAATTAATTGCCATTATGACCATAAAATATTAAATGATATAGTAGTCATCCTTAAAATCTGAAACTATTTATGGATTTATGAAATGTCAAAACATGTTTTCATAACCATAATTTTATACATAAGAATAAAGAGAAGGATAATCTGAACACATCATTACTTTAATTGAAGAGCCCAACCAAAATTTACTCCTCTTAGTAGGACCCTTTGTGGTACTGAAAACAGCACTTCCAATTAAAAAAAATAGTTATAAGGAAAGAATGAAAACAATGAGTTTCTATCAGCAGAAATGCATGTTCTGCTTTCCCCATTGTTACTCTCTGAAAGGGACTGATGGGTAAAATTGCTTGTGAGATGGATTGCTTTGTTTCTTTTCATTCACTTAACCAGCAGGAAGTAGATAATGTGCTGTTTCACATTAGGGCATTTTAGCTGTAAAAATATTTTATAACCAGGAATAAACAAATGACTTCAAGTTACATTAACAATCCAATTCACAAAGAAAATGGCTGAGCACCAGAATAGACTCAGAGCAAATGTGAAGATTCACAGTTTTGAAAGACCTAGTCCAAAGTGTTTATGATTATGAGCTGGCAAAATACCTCAGTAGAAAAGACATCCAGCACTGTGCCCCATGACCTGAGTTGGACCCCAGGAAACCAACATTGAAAGGAGAAGACCAGTATCCATAACTTGGAGATTTCCTCTTAAAGTTTCTAGGAGTTTTGAAAAGAATCTAGAAAGGAAATTTTAATTTCCTTTAAACTCTAATAAGACCTGAGATATCAGGTAGATATTTCTATACCAGGCATATGTGTATATGTCAGTTTTCTATTCCATCATTACCCACTGTATAGTTCAAATAATGATGATTTAAGAGAGTTAATATTTAGATTTGTTTGTGATCATACTTTCTAGATTACTTAGAACAGTGGAAGAATCATTTTATTTCTATAAAATTGATACCATGAAGGTGAGAGAATCTTTCTCTGCTATGCATCTGACAAAAATTATGCAACAAAATTTTTAAAAAGAAATGAAAGAAACATTTGTCAAAGAATTTTTATCCAACAACATAGCTGGTCTGCCAAGTGATTACATCAAGAGACCTAGGTCTGTGTGATCTTTCTAGATTGCAGAAAAACAGCACACCTTTGATTCATCTATCTGGAATACAGTCTAGGCCTTGTTACCCATTTAAGATAAAATTAGATTAGTTAAGGAGGCAGCCATGTTTGAAAGTGAGGTATAATTGAGGGACAAACAAAGTGACAAATCATAGAAAGACTTACCAGAATGAGTCAGAGACAGGAAACACCTTAGACTCATGGTAATGGCATAGGAAAAAGAAGGTATACCAGAGCATCACAGGAATCACAGTCAATCTGTTGGGAGTCAATGCAGTGAGTGCAGTACAGTGGAATTGAGTTCTTCCTGAGCACATGAAGCTCAGCAGAGGTCTGCAGAGGCAGTTAAAGCCAGAGAGTAAGAAGGAGCCAGATGATTAGAACAGAGTTATTTTGAGGCTAAGCAGAACAATTCAGGGAGACACTTAGAGAAGCCAGACTGAATCAATCAGCTTGGAGAGGAGCATTGAACAAAGAAGCCATAGCTCAGGAAGAACAATGTAGGGTGAATATATTCAGCAGTAAGTCTTGGAGGTAAAAGTTGCACCTGGTAAGTAAAACCAACATTTAAAAAGATTGAGAAAATAAGCAATACAATTGCGTAGTGTGATACAAACCAGGAACCAGAATTTATCAAAAGAAAAAAATCTACAACTAGATAATAAACACTATAAAAGTCCCTCAACATTCTTACCCATCAAGGAATTGAGACAAAACATTTTAATCTTTAAAACTATTTTTACTATTTTAAAACATATCTTAACCAAGTCAGAATTAGCAATACAAATGGTGACCTGGATATGATGAAATAGGAAATTTTTACACTGTTGGAGGGATTATAAATTTGTAAATATATTTGAATCATAGCCCTAAATCTTTTGTTTTGTGTATTAAATATGGAGCAAAAGTTTAAGTGAAAAAATTAGATAAAAGCCTCTTTATGGGAGAAACGTATAAATGAGCCAGTGAGACTATATTTAGGGAAACAAAAGCAGAAAGGTAAAAAAAAAAAAAATGAAGGAGGAAAAAAACAGAGTAGTATATAAAAATCAGGAAGGAGGGAGAGTGGTAATCCAAACAAATGGAAGTAAAAATAGATTAAAATCTACTATATCAGTACAAATGACATATAATTTGAGGGATGGTAGAATTAAGTGATATGAAGAGGACAGAGCTGTGCTTTGAGTTAGGGATTAAGTAAGGATGAAATAGTGTCTGGGCATGAGAAGGAAGTGGTTGATGCATTATCCAAAACAAAAGGTCTATGAAAACCTTCTATAAAAATCACTAGTCAGCATGTTAATATAAATTTAAAATGTGTTTGAAGAGAATTATACTACATGGGTGAGCAATGCCACTCCCAGAAATGTCATGCTATAACCCCTGTGAAATATTTATGTCAATGAAAGTATTAGGCCCCAGTACACAATCCGTTATTACCATTTTAGTATATGATCACGTGTCATTTGCCTTCTAAATGTGTATTTATATGTACATAGGTATTGACTACTCTCAAACATGATCTGAAAAGTCCCTTTTTGTAGTTAACATCAGTCAGTGGAGAGATGGATAAATCATCAGATAACTGAAAGTTAAGAGATTACATGGTGAGCTATAAATTTGCAATCATACCCTTCTAATACCAAGGCTCTGTGAGTATTTTCACAGAGAATTGGGAAGAACGTGAAATCTGAAGTTGAGAAGGAGCTTTGCAGAATGATATCTAATGAATGTGACGCGGTTAACATGAACTTCAGCTGCTCTGTTTGCCTGCAGAAGATCTACAATGGATCAAGCCAGACAAAATGTTTTCATAGATGAAAGAATCACTCTCCAGGTTATAGCCCTTATTGATCCTTTATTTGCAATTGGTAGCTATTGGTTGCAGATATGTGATCTACTCTTAAGAACTGGTTGCTTTAGCAAGGGCTCCACCATGTTAAGAATATCAGTGTTTTAGTTTTGTTTTTTCATTTCAGTCATATACTGCAGGTAAGAATAATGCCCACAGAATCATCATGATAGCATCCTAATCTATGTGGAGTGTTATGACAGAATACCATAGACTATAATGCTTAATTGTGTGGAAGCTGAAAATTCCAAGAAAAAGACATAGGCTGGTTTCTTGATTCACAGAGAGTATTCCTTTGCTGTGTCATCATGAGGGTAAATAGGCAAGGTAGCTTTGAGGTACTTATTTCATGAGGATATTACTTTCATTCAAGAAGTTGTTAACTTCTATATATAACCATCGCTTAAGTCCTACTCCCCCTATCACTCTTAGTGGTAGAATTTCTACAAATGAGTTGTGTAGACGTATGGCAATACAGTCTATAACACATATCTTTTATCATGTCAACTCTAGATAAGAATCCCATACCATAATTCCCTCATGTGACTAATAGCATTTATAGAAGTGAAAAATAATTGCCTACACTAAATTGGTAAATTGGTAACTAGTGACCACATTTTTTACTGACAATTAGCAAAATAATATTACTTTGGTTCCAATATAGTTTGTTCAATACATTTATATAAATAAGAATATTCTTAGACTAGCCTTCTTTATTTTAAAAACTGAGGTCAGCTTTCCAAACAGTATGGGGTTATTCAGTAGTAAGAAATTGAATGAATGACAGGAAATCACGAGGATGTAGGAAAAAAATCTTCACAGAAAATGTGTATTTTCAAAATATAAATAAACTAAATAAACTTGGATTTTCTTGTGGTTCTTTATGATGATTAATGGATAAACGTTTGTTTAACTTTCTTGAGAAACATCAGAATATTATTAATTATTTCATTATTTGTGCAGAACCTTGGATCACTGCTGGATTCATTAACCAGCTTTGCTGGGTCAGTAGTGAATTCAACCAATACTAGCCTGTCTTTCTGTTTCTGAGATGATAGCAGTGTCCAGTAAATGCTCTATTTGGAACTTATTATATTTGAAAGCCAAATCATGTCTATATCCCATTATATTAAGTTATTACAGTAAATACATAAGTTTAGATATCCCTGTGGCACAGCAGCCATCATAAATCTTGTGCCTTCTCATATGAAGGTTAACTGCATTTGCTTCTTATCCAAGGTTGAAAGACTGAACAAAATCCTATAAAGATCAATCACTTGTTATCAGCCTCCTTTTGCCTACTGTATTTTATTCACTGGGTAGAACATGCCCAGATTCACTGAGGTTATAGGTATATTTTACTTAATCTTCCACAGTCTGTTGTTAGTTTCTCTGAAACATTCACTTTTTCATCAGGCAATTAGTGCAACTTAATACAACGAAACAGACAAACAGCTACTTCAGGTTATAGAACTTCATGAATTGAAGTTATATATTTAACCCACCAGACATTCTATGTTTCTATGTTATGTTTGTATTTGATACTTATATGAGCTGAGGCAGAGCAAGCCTAGTTTTTCCCCAATTTAGCTTATCAAAATCAAGACTCTACTGGTAGAGTGTTCATTTTAGTTCACAATACTAAAGAAAACAATACTTGTTTTGACATATATTATATTATTACATTCAGTTATGGAAGATGCAACTATCTTACATAAAAATCATTTAAAAATTTACATTTTAATCCAAAACCTTTCTTTTAATGACATCAACCATATATGACCTTCACAAATTCTCAATATAATCATAACCACCATTACGAATTCATCAACAGGGCCTGAGAGAGATTGCTCAGCAGGTAAATAATATTTGCTACCTAAACATAAGGACTTTAGTTCAATCTTTGGACCACCAAGAAGGAAAGAGAAAACAAACTCTCATGGACTCTCTCCTGCCCTTAATATTGTATGCTATGCACAAAGAGTGAGTGTTAGTGCAGAACACATGAACAGACACATGAACAGAAACGCAGGACAAACACACATAATCATAGACAGAGAGAGAGAAAGAGAGAGAGAAACAGACAGAGACAGACAGAGAGAGACAAAGAAAGAGACAGAGAGAACAAATTAATTAATTGTGTAAATAAATAAAATGCAATTTAAAAAAGAAGAGGATTTGGGAACAGTTGGTGTGTGTGTGTGTGTGTGTGTGTGTGTGTGTGTGTGTGTGTGAGAGAGAGAGAGAGAGAGAGAGAGAGAGAGAGAGAGAGATACAGCTTAAAAAGAACCATTTGTTCTACATGTACTTAAACTAATTTCCAATGCACAAATATGGATAATTAGGTACAGAGTTATGTACTCATCAAGTTTTCCTCTTTTTGAATCATCCAGACTGAGATATGGTTCCTTGTTAAGGAACCAGTAGGAAGCCTCATTGATACAACAGAACTTTTGGTAGTTCCTTAATTTTACCAACAGTTATGTTTGCTACTACTGTACAATTTTTAATTAATCACCTAAAATCATTTAGTATGATAGTGTTCTTGAATCTCTTCTTTTCTTATTAAATACTTAAACATGGATGCAGGTTAATATATAACCTTGTGATGAAGCCCCACTTGGTATGGATCTCAATTTTTTCCTACCTCAGACTTTTAAGGTTGGGAATTATACCTGACTTGTACCTGAAGTCATTAGCACCTTCTTCGAGATGAGTATCCTTGGCATAGATACTAGGAGTTTGACAGTATATCATAGTAAGTATATTTTACACTATCAACACATTTTATCAACTAGATGATCCATTATGAAAAAAAATGTGTTCATATGAGTCATTAATAAATATCTGTATATTATTATTCAATATAGAACTATTAAGGACTCTGCCAAAATAAACATGGGCTTCTATTCTGCAGGTATAAAAATCAACTATATTGCTATATTTTCTAACTTTGATATTTTCTAACTTTAGAAATATTCTCTATGTATTTGATGATACAAAAAGCATAAAAATTAAGAATTTTCTTCCACATTTAATGATGATTTTGGTTGTTTAGAGTGTAACATTTCTTTCAAATTAACTATATTTTGATTGATTATAAGTAATAGAGTTGTTTATTTGTTGTTGTTGTTTTGTTTTCATTTGATTTTTTTTTTTTTTTGAGACAGGGTTTCTTTGTATAGTCTTGGCTGTCCTGGAACTCACTTTGTAGACCAGGTTGGCCTCGAACCAAGTGCTGGGATTAAAGGCGTGTGCCACCTTGCCTGGCTTAGCGTTGGTTTTTATTTTACTGAGTTTTTCCAATGTTTTAATTACAGAGATCTTAAACCAACCAAAATCTTCATCAGTGTCTGAACCAGTACTTTCTTTTCCTCTCATCTAACTACGTTACCTGACAATAATAATAATTTTAAACTTAACAGGCTTCTTACCATTCTGTAGTCAGTTACACAGCCAATAAAATAACTGGAGAGTTAGGTCTACCAGCACTTCTATGTTTAAAAGAGCACTGTGAGTTTTATAAAGAGAGTACAAAACAGCCAAAATCCTTATGCTGGAAGAGTAGAAAACCATCCAGGGATAATGCCTCTCATCTAGGTTGGCCCTTTAGTCCCTTCTAAAAACAAAGCACAGGTTTTTCTGGTTTAGAAAAGTCACACTAGCCAGGCCTGGCGGCACATGCCTTTAATCCCAGCACTCCGGAGGCAGAGGCAAGCAGATTTCTGAGTTAGAGGCCAGCGTGGTCTACAGAGTGAGTTCCTGGACAGCCAGGGCTATACAGAGAAACTCTGTCTCAAAACAAAAACAAAAACAAAAACAAAAAGGAAAGTCACACTACTTGCAAAGGTAGTGTGGGACCATGAAAGGCAGCCTATTTTCGTTGAATGAGGCATGGTCAAGTGAACCAGTAGAAAACTCTACAAGGGCCAGAATAGTGAGCCATGTTCCCAGAGACAGGTGCCTGATACCACAGAGCCCCCAACTCCATAATTCTGTGACTATAAGTCATGCAGACAATGCCCCAAGCTTCTGACATTCTGGCTAGGCTTCACCCCTACAGTTACCTGACTATAGCCAGGTATGCTCCTCCCCACAGCTACCCTGAACCTACAAGATAGCTCAGCCCACTATAAAAGGGTCTTCTTGGCCCCTTCCCTCTCTCTTCAAGCTCTCAGTTTTCTTACTCTCATTTCTAGCCCTCCTTCTCTCCCTTCCCCCCTTTCTCCACATTGCCATGGCCAGCCTCACTCTCTTTTTCTACCATCTCTCTTTAACTCTGCCTTTCTACAATAAAGCTCTCATAAACTGTCTCTACTCATCAAGACCTGCCCGCCATGCTTGCAGGATAGGATAGGCTTTCCCCTAACAAGCCCTGTCTAACCTCCCTGGAAGGCCTTCCTGAGCTCTAGCCACGAACTGGACCAAGCACTCTCACCCATGTGGGAAACACCCAGTGCCCCCTCTCTCCGTGCCTTCTCCTTCCTTTGAATCCTGGGGCTGACAGAACTGCCCTTGGGCCCCCATTTTGTTCCCAGGTCTTTCCCCTTGTCCAGCAATGTCTGGGATGCTCAAGAATGAGAACTTGTTACCTAAGACTGCCCCTTGTCCACCCCTGGAAACCTGGGATTCTGTGGATTCCCACAGCCAGACACCCACCGGGGCTGAGAGGAAAGCATGCAGCATACTTCTGAGTCTGCCTGCCCAGACCAAGGGAACTCTAGTGGGACTCAGGTCTTTTTTCTCACTCCCTTTATTCCCCCAGGTCAATTGCCCCGCAGATTATCATTACTATGATACATTTGTGCTTACAACATTATGGTGGCAAGCTTTTTTGATTTATTCCAACACTTAATTCTAGAACTCTATGAGCATATTGTACAATGACTCTGGTCATGTCTAATATGGGCCTACACAGACGTGATGCTGGAATCCATACAATAGTGGTTAAGGATTTCATTCTACTCAGACCATTGACAATGGCTGTAAACCAAATGTATTCATGACATCCTCCATATGTTTGATAATTTGTTAATGTGGTTGGGAATACAGGAAAATATTTGAATTGTATTTATTCTTTTATCAGTAAGTTTTACTTAAATTGTAGCGATAAACCACCAGGCATTGCACGCTGTGTACAATCTAGGAATGTTTATGGAAAAGACCTTCACGCATGGAATTCTTGTTATCCTTCCAACACGTAGATATGTTTAATGACTCAGAAGCCAACTATGTTCACTCATATAGAGTTTTGTAGAGGCTAAGCTGTTGTAAAACATTTGGAATGTGTGAATAGTGCAATTTTCACTTTATCTCCCATCCTTGGAAATCTAAAGGATTAAGGTGAAATTTCCAAGTTTTCATTGCTCATGAAGTTGTACGGTTTTATGAACCTCTGTTCTAAGGACAAAGAATGAATAACCAATACATATTCTTCACTATATCGACATACTGATTTAAGGGTTGCAGTTTGATTAAAGGCAAATGATTTGCTTACAAGAAGTAATTATATATGTGTATCACAGTATTCAACTATGTAATGACTAGCAAATGTAATTTATCAGCAACAGATTCTATATGAGATTATAAATAAAAGACTTTCATTTCATATAAAATCTAAGGTAAGTCATAGGATTAAGGTTGAAAGTTGGAAAACTGAAAAAGATAATTTTGTGCTCAAAAATATTTCCTGCTATAGCAGAATACCCGGGTTCCAGTTCTGACTTGTGAAACAAAACATAGAGTCCTGCTCTTAAAATGCAACAAGCAAAATCTGCTGAAAAGAGGTTCAGAGGACCAGGCCCAGTTCCAAGCTGGCAGCAACACATGGAACTGACATTCACGTGGCAAACATACAAGAATAAATGGGTCATAGCATTGTCCTCCACCGTTTTAGAGACCAGTTGAGGCCAGGCAACATGTGGCAAGAGAATCCATGCTTGGAAACTTCGAGAGACCACCATGTAAAGCAATGGAAGTGAAGCCTGGTGTATAGTGGAGAGCCTAAGACTTTGGTGATCCTAGAGCTGTGAGGTAGTTGGAAAAGGAGAGCTGCACACAGGGCAGCCTAGAAGGCAGACTTGAGCTGGAGGCATAAAACAATCTAAGCACAATATATTAGGTACAGATCTAGGGGCTTTTCCTTCTATGCTTTAGCCTTGATTTGGTCCAATATATTGTAATTATGACTTCATTAATCCCTATCAGAATGGTAATATATATTTCTTGCCCTTGTGTTGAAAGTATATAAAATTTTGACTCTGCAGGGGGGGCTATAATTAAGAGATTGCTTTGAGTCTCAGAAGATAATTTGAACTTTGTACATCAAGTTTTCAGGCTAAAAGATGGTGGGGACTTATGAATATATAATAGACACACTTTGATGTAGTGTATCAGTTTTCATCACCTTGTCTGAACACAAGATGCCGTTCTATCTGCACCATCATGGAATAATAAGATCAATCCAACCATTCATTCTCAGTTGATGTCCTCATAGTGTTTTGTCACAATAGAAAAGTATCTAAGGCAAGTGGAAGGCTCTGTCTTTTTAATCCTTTTGAAACCCATTGTGTTATTTTTAAAACATCAGTTTTTGTTCATTTATTACCATTTTGAAATAAAAATCTGTGACCTTTAAACTAAATACAGGAGGAAGATGCATTGGAAAAGGAGCTCACACACCTTTCTGCATTGCTTGCATTGTTCTGGTATTGTTTTAAAGGGGATATTTCTGAATGATATGCCAATATTTACATTACAAATGACATTTTGTATTAATACATTTAAACTTACTTTTATTTCTCAGACTTGTTTTATAACAACTTAGTTCCTATTACCACACCCAGCATCAAAATACTCGGTGCTTCCAATGGGTTTTTTATATTATATTTCATTCCCAGGCTGCGTAACTATCTAAGAATTGAAAGCACAGTGTTTCTTTCCTTTCTGTACAGGAGTAGAAGAAGCAGGACAATGTTTTTGAACAGTATAGGTCCCATGCTGACTTCTTAGTAAACTATCAGTAATGATTTAGGGACATCTCACCCTGTATTTTACCTAGTTATTTTTTTTGTCTCTCTCTATATGAATTTTACAACTAAATATTTCCTTCTGGGAAACTGTTCAGAAAATAAATCAAAAGTCATTTCCAGAAGACTGCCTTCCATTTTATTATTGTATCAGAGATTTCTTGAAATTGGTAGCTCTGTTTCTAGACAATTGGTTTGCTACCTCATTTTCACTATTATATTTCCTCCTGATGTTTGAAAGCAAAACTATTACTCTTATTACTTTGACATTTGAACAAGTAATAATACTCTTTTCTAGATGTAATCACAGTAGATATGATGGATCAACCAAAAGATCAAATATGAAATCACAATAATAATTTGATATAAAAATTTTGGTCTCAATTTAGGAATAAATTTTCTCATCCATATATTAAAGTGCTATAAATATGACCTTTGATCTTTATGGCATGTGCCACAATTATTACTGAGCAATAGGAAATATGACTTGTATCTAATCTGTATCATCAAGACGAAATATGAAGTTACATTGATTCTTTTCTCTATGTTCATCAGCTTCATTCTTCGAAGGAAAAAAATAACAGTTTGTATGTTTAACAAGAATTACTTATGTCAAAGGAAATACAGGAACAAAGTGTGGAGCAGAGACTGAAGGAATGTCCATCCAGAGGCTGCCCCACCTACGGATCCATCCCAGATGCAGCCATCAAACCCAATCACTGTTACTGATGCCAAGAACTGCTTGCTGCCAGGAGCCTGATACAGCTGTCTCCTGAGAGGTTCTGCCAGAGCCTTACAAATACAGAGGCAGATGCTTGCAGCCAACCATCTGACTGAACATGGAGACCCTAATGGATGAGTTAAAGGAAGTACTGAAGGTGTTGAAGAGATTTGCAACCCCATAGGAAGAACAATATCAAACAACCTGACTGTTCAGAGCTCCCAGGGACTAAATCTTCAACAAGGAATACACATGGAGGGACCCAAGACTATAGCTGCATATGTAGCAGAGGGTGGCCTTTTCGGATATCAACGGGAGGGGGCCTTTGGTCCTGTGGAGGCTTGATGCCTCAGTGTAGGGGAATGCTAGCACAGTGAGGCAGGAGTGAGTAGATGGATCTGGGAGCACCCTCATAGAAGCAGGGGAGGGCAGAGGGTGGGATAGGGGGGAATTCAGAATCTGGCAAGGGTGAATAACTTTCAAAATGGAAAAAAAAATAAAAATTTTTAAAATTGTTTAAAATATATTTATATAAAAAACAATGGTGAATGATATTTGCTAAGTTTAATTCCAGGCTCATCCCGACTTCCAAATCTTACATTAAAATTTTCGAATTTACTTTTTCCAATTGGTATCATTATACTAACAAAAGAGGAATGAGTATCTCTAAATAGGAATGCTGCCTCTGAAAAGCATAGAAACTTATACTTTATAGGCATTTATACTTTCTCCAGTCTACCCAGCTCCTAGTTTTATGTTATTTTGTTTTTTTTTTTAAACATATTTTTCTTGTTTTTCCTCTTCTATTTTCTCATTTGATTGTTTTGTTTTAACATTGTCATGATTTATAAACTTGCATTAACTTTTATTATTAGAGTATAAATGTAGCACTTCATTTAATTTTGTCACATATGCTGTGCTTCCCAGTCTTCTGCACATCAGTCGGCCATATGGAAGTTTATATGAATCCCTATGGGAAACTTCCTGTGTGTGTGTTGAAGGTTCAGGAGTCTAAATCTCTACTTTGTTTTTCTATCAGAATTTTCTGAGGATGCAGAGTATATCCAACTGCTCTTCAACAGAGAGTCTACTGAGGAAGGAAAGTATGTAGCCAGTTAATAAGTAATTTAAATTCATTTCTTAATTTAAATTTGATAATAGCTTTACAAAACAAAATGAATGTCCTTGTTAGGCTTGTTAGGGATATCCTACCTATTATATTACCTAATTAGAGGGAATATATATATATATATATATATATATATATATATATATATATATATGTCTAGACACAGTGGCTATCTATCATCTGTAATATTATTGTGGGTTCTTTATGTCTCATTCGGACTCCTCTTACACAGTTTCTTTCATAGCCACTTCTCTTCCTGTCCTCATGGTTCTTCTCTACCTCCTCTCTCTAACCCAAGTGGAATTGGAACTTCAGTCTTTCTATCTTCTCTGCACAGTCATAGGCTGAATCAGCTGTTTATTGATTAATCAGAGATGATGGAGAACAATTTTATATAGTATTGAGACCAAAGATGATTGTCCAATCCAATATTTAGACTGTAGACAGTTGTCTGGGTATAGAAACCAGATCTTGGGACACAGACAACTGCATCTAAATACATAGTGCACAAGAAAATCCCCCAACAGTGAAGCCCAGTATGAATATATCTATAACACACAAACACAGATTAGGTTCAAATAAAATTGCAGAAGAGAATACTCAAAGGTTACTCAGGGAGTTGATTGTAAGGTTGTGTCTTCATATGATATCAGAAACCTTCACCAATGGGACTGTCCAAACATGAGCTAAACACGAACAACATCAAAGGTGCACCAACATAGTGGGAAAATGAACCAAAGCCTCAACCTTTCAAAAAGAAATATAAGCAACAGAAAAATCACAGAGAAGGAGAGAGAGTTTTCTTCATTATTCTATTATTCTATTATTTAAAATCTTCCAGTGTGTTAAGAGTCATTTTCTTCAGATTCAAACATAAGTGTTTTTTCTCCATGTTTGTCTATTAACTACTTTTTTTTTCTACTTGCAGATTTTACTTTTCTTTCACCATCTATGACTAATATTTAAAAATCTATGTGCTGAGCTGTATAAAAATGTTACATAACTGTTATACTAAATTGTATATTATTCCTATGAGGATAGATGTGTTTTAATATCAAGTAATTAATTATATTCCAGTTTAGACAGGCACAGTTAAAGCTAGATATAGAATATTGGGAATGTACTATTAGGGAGTCTAGCTTTAGGTCTAAAGTAGCCTTGTACATTGTGGAATAACTGGGATCCAGAGAGATGTCTAGACGTTTTATGAGGTCCTAAATATTTGAAACTCCACCAATGCTCTATTATGTTAAAAATTATATTTTTGGTAAATTCCTAACTTCTTTATAGCTTCTCTCTCTTCCTTCCTTGAAATTTCAATATATTTGTAATTATTATGGTATGAGGACCAAAAATAAGTGGATTTGAATATACTGCTGGATTTTTAACTCTATAATTTTGTCTTCTGTGTTAACTGCTCTCAAACATACATCATCCTCCGCAGGTTTTTCTCCATATTTGATTTGTTAGATTTTCTTTAAGATTTGCTAATTTATATTTTTAAATTTAATTCTCAGAGGCAGTGTATCATAGGTTTGTTGTAGAACAATGACATACTCTTTACAGATAAAGGACAGAGGTACTAGGTGTTCAGTTCAATTTGAATATTATTCTTTCCGGGGAATGAGAATTCTTTAGTACTCATGTCATAGTGATAATCTTTCTAAATGTCTATCTCTCTGTCTCTATCATATGTAATCTATCTGCATAAGTAATTTTACATGTAGATAGGTTAAAATACCTGACAAAAGGGCTTTAAGGAACATTGGGTTTACCTTTTCTATACTTTAAGTGGACACTTGAGGTAGAATATTAGGGTTTCTAAAACTATGATGAAACAATATGATGATAGATACCTTAAGGAGAAAAAATTTGTATGTCCCATATATAGATTATGCTTGAAATCACTCAGGAAAGGAAATCAAACAGGACAGGAACTGGAAGGGAAGAGCTAATGCAGAGAACTGGACCAGGATGCGCCTTGTGGCTTGCTCAGTCTGCTTTCTTCTAGAAATTAGGATCATTATACCAGGTGTTGACCAGTGACAATGAGTTTATCTTTTCTCTATCAATCACTAATTAAGAAATTGCTCTACAAGCTAGAACATAGAGAGGCATTTCATCCCTGGGGATTCTCTGCACCCAGATGACTCTGGCTTGTATCAAATTGATATAAAACTATCCAGGACAGTTAGCTAGCCTCATTATATAACCAGACAGAAAGCAGGGAGAAGAAATGCCAGTTCTCCCTTGTTTTCTCTCTTTTGTGTTTTATTTAGTGTAGGATGCTTGTTCAGATAGAGTATGATCCACTTCTAGGCTGCATCTTTCCACCTCAACTACCCCAATGTGGACTCTGCAACAGACACAGGCCCCAATTCATTCCATAATGATATTGAGTACTATTATATCAACAAGCAACATTCACTAGTATACTGTATACCTATTTACCTAATTATGTATGTATGCATGTAAGTATGTATCTATTTATTATCTTTTATTATGTGTGGTTTGGTTGTTATTTATTACAGAGTGTAAGTGTGACAATCATTGCTCTATTATGACCATTCCCTAAGTCCTTATCTCTAGATTTTTATACATTTTAAGAGAAAATGATAGATCCTCATTGAAACTATTTGAGAAAAGGTAAACATTGTTTTATTGCTTAATATATTTCTTGTGTTTTTAATTTAAAGTTTATTCACACATTTAATCACTGCAATTCAGTTTCTTAATTTGCAAGAAGAAATATCATTAACATGCACTGCACGGTCTTCTTTAAAAATTAGATACAGTCTCAAGATTCTAGTTGCAGTCTAATAAAGCTATCAAAAGTAATACAAATTCTTAGTAGTGAATTTATTAAATTATAATAAAATTACTTTTCAACTTTTTTATTTTATTGAAAAAAATACACACAATATATTGTAATAGTTTCTAATACCCCTCCAAGTTCTTACCCACCTCCCCTTCTATACATAACCATTCCCTTTCTGTCTCTCATTAGATAAACAACAGGCATTTAATAGATAATAATTATACATAATAAGATAAAACAAAAATGAAATAGTCAGAATAAAAAGGAAAAAAAGTGTCAAATTAAAAAGCATAACGAAGATATATACAGAGACACACAAGTGTGCCCCCACCCCCAGGAATCTCATAAAGACACAAAACTAGAAGCAATAATAATAATAATAATAATAATAATAATAATAATAACGTGCATAGACAGATTATATCTATATGTATGTGTACATACATATATGGATATGTATATATCTAAATATGAATACACTCTTATATAATGTATATAAAGTCTGTGGAAATTGGTCTCTCAGTAATGCTCTTTTCTTGTAAATAGAGAGGCTTGATTAAAATCCTAGGAACCTATATAATAAAAGTTTATATTTGAAGAAAAGTGACCCTGATTTTGCTAAGGAATCATCAAATGCTCAAGACTTCTCACATAGTGATGGGTGTTTATGGTGACCTTCTCCTGCTATTCCAGGGTTGTTTCTGGCTTGAATTTGTGCAAGTCGTATGCCTGTTGTAACAGTGGTTGTGCAGTCATATTTTTGATTTCACTATTGTATCCAGAAAACTCTGTTTCCTTTGTTTCCTCAAAAAAAAAAAAAAAAAAAAAAAAAAAAAAAAAAAAAAAAACCCTGTAGTTTGTGCACTCATGTTTTCTGTTTCTTTTTATTGATCCACAATGATTGGTTTGGTGTCAGTACTGTACTTACTATTTCAAATCTGAGGTATCAATTAAAATATAGTATAATAAGTGCTTAAGCAATGTTTGCTCAGAATCTCCTTATCTAGTTTTCAGACAGTCTTTTTTCTATTTCTGTGGAAAATGTCATAGAGTGTTGATTGTGCTTGCATTGAATCTTTAGATTCTTTTTTTGTAGGATGTTCATTTTCACAATATTAATTCTGCCAATCTGCGAGCATGGGAAGTTTTTCCATCTTCTAAGATCTTCCTTTCTTTCTAAGTACATTTAACATTTCACTTTAGATATCTTCCACTTACTTGAAAAAGTTTATTACTAGATAATATTTTTAATTTTGTATGAGTGTGTTTTCCTGTTTTCCTATATGAGCATTATTAGTTTGGGATATTAAAAAAGGCTTTTTATGTTGTAAGTATATTTTTGTTCTGCCGCCTTGGTGAACATGTTGCTGAAATAAAATTTCTGGTGGAGGTTCTGGGATCTCTTATATACAAATGAATTTCAATATCTGAAAATAGGGATAATTTTACTTTTTGACTTATAACCCTGTTATATCCTTCTCTTCTCCTACTGCTCATGGGCTGCACACATGCTATAAAGAAGGAAGGCGATAGCAGACACTCCTCTCTTGTTCATGAGTTTCCTCAGATTCTTCCAGGGTTTATTCTATAGGAGGTGATATTAAGTACAAAGGAAGAAAAGTGCTTTTCAGAAAACTTCAAATCTGACTAAGGCACTAGCTACTCAAAGCTACACTATTCTTATTTCCAAGAAAAAAAAATCTATATACACTTAGGACACGATCCTCTTAGTCTCTCTCTCAAATATAGCTAACAGAAGCCTTGAACTCACAACAGTCTTTTCTATACACTGGGTGCAAACAGTTATGAAGGAAAATTTTCTACAATTCAAGTACTTCCTTGCTTAGGGATCAGTACCCAGAATAATTCTCCAGCGAAAATAATGTAAAAGGAAAATGTTATTCATAGTTGCCCTCTATGAATAAGGGCCTTTTAAGAATATTGAACTTTCAAATAAATGTTTCTGTCCTAGATTTACCCATAGAGTTAAAAGAGTAAAATCCACTATAGCTTGAGTGGATTGTGAGAAAGTTCAGAGAGATGCAGCTATTCCCAGGGCACTGGGTCAGACAATAATCACTGTTAAGCACTGTCAAATGTTATTAAGTACTGTTAAATGCTATTAGGATTGTTAGTTTCCCATTGAGCTTTCATGAAACCTTTAATGAACATAATTTTAATGCTTTCCTTGATTAAGTGTCAAGAGTGGGCTCTTTGATAAGCCCTTCTCTTATGCTTGGCAGCCTGGAGCAGAAACTTTTAGCTAAGCAGCCTCTTTATAGGCAACCAGTTGAGCTCTCTTAACAGCAGTCCTGCTACTGTGAATACTTTTCAATCATTTTGAGGACACTCTAGCAGCTCCAGGAACCCTCACAATCACAACCAAAATCTGCTCTTTTCACGACTTCTCTGGCTACTCATTCCCAACATGGAAGGCGGTGTCACTTTAACACAAGTATGTAGATGATCCCAAGTCTATTTCACTCTTCAAAGACTTTCTTGCCATTGCTTGACCTTAAACTGAAGGAATAGCTTAAACAAACTACAACACTTCATTTGCAGAAGAGCTTCGTTATTACTGGTTTCTGTGAGGCCTCTGATTGAAGTGTAAGTTACAATCACCACATCTGCACACTATACCCATTCCATGCCACACCTCCCTTCGACTACAGAATTAAACCACAGTGTTTTCAGGTCACTGATTCACATCTTTCTTATCTGAGGGTCAGGAGCAACATGTGAATCATTGAGAAGTTTATCTGAGATGACTGTCCTTGTTTGCTTTTGGCTTTATTTTTCAGAAGAGAAGGCTGAGCAAAAAATATAAAGAGCATCCCCAAGAAGCAACGGAACTACAGCTGAGATGAGTAGAATTACTGCCTGCCATCCTGGTGTCCACAGAACAGCTGGAATGGTAGCAATTGTTTTCTTTATTTTTTTTTCTCCCACATTTTTTATTAGATATTTTCTTCATTTAAGTTTCAAATGCTATCCCAAAAGTCCCCTATACTCTCCACCCGCATTGCTCCCCTACCCACTCAGTCCCACTTCTTGGCCCTGGTGTTCCCCTGTACTGGGGCATATAAAGTTTGCAAGACCAAGGGGCCTCTCTTCCCAATGATGGGCAACTAGTCCATCACCTGCTACATATGCAGCTAGAGAAACGAGCTCTGGGAGTTCTAATTAGTTCATATTGTTGTTCCACCTATAGGGTTGCAGACCCCTTCAGCTCCTTGGGTATTTTCTCTAGCTCCTCCATTGGGGACCCTCTTTTCCAACCTATAGATGGCTGTGAGCATCCACTTCTGTATTTGCCACGCACTGGCATAGCCTCACAGGAGACAGCTACATCAGGGTACCTTCAGCAAAATAATCCTGGTGTATGCAATAGTGTTTGCATTTGGTGGCTGATTATGGGATGAACCCCCAGGAGGAGCAGTATCTGGATGGTCCATCCTTTTGATTTAGCTCCAAATATTTGTCTCTACAACTCCTTCCATGGATATTTTATTTTGGGATAACACTTGAAATGTAAATGAAGAATTTCTCTAATAAAAAAATAGCAAAAAAAAAAGCCTATAGAAATTCAAATAGACTGGACAAGAAAAGAAATTCCTCCCATCACATAATAATCAAAGCACCAAATGCATTAAACAAAGAAAGAATATTAAATGCAATAAAAGAAAATGTCAAGTAAAATATAAAGGCAGACCTATTAGAATTATACCAGACTTCTCACCAGAGACTGTGAAAGCTAGATGATCGTGAGCAGATATCATACAGTCCCTAAAAAAACATAAATGCCAGCCGAGACTGCTATACCAAGCAAACCTCTCAATTACCATAGTTGGAGAAACTAAGACAAAACCAAATATAGACAATATCTTTCCACAAATCGAGCCAAACAAAGGATAATAGATTGAAAATACCAACACAAGGAGAGAAACTAAACCCTAGAAAAAGCAAGAAAGTAATCTTTCAACAAACCTAAAAGAAAATAGTCACATAAACATAAACACCGTTCTACCTCCAACAACAAAAATAACAAAAAGGAACAATCACTTTTCTTTAATATCTCTTAACACCAATGGACTCAATTCCCCAATAAAAAGACATAGACTAACAGTCTGAATACATAAAGAAGACCTAACATTTTGCTGCATACAGGAAACACTCCACAGTGACAAAGTGTGACACTACTTCAGAGTAAAAGGCTGGAAAAAAATTCCCAAGCAAATGGCCCCAAGAAATAAGCTGGAGTAGCCATTCCAATCTCAAATAAAATTGACTTTCAACCAAAAGTTATGAAAAAGGATAAGTAAGGAAAGTTCATACTGGTCAACGGAAAAATCTAACAAGATAAAGTCTCAATTCTGAACATGTACGTTCCAATGCAAGGGCCCCCACATTCATTAAAGAAACTTTACTAAAGCTCAAACCATACATTGTACCCCACACAATAATAGTGTGAGACTTCAACTCCCCACTCACAGCAATAGACAGATCATGGAAACAGAAACAAAACTGAGACACAGTGAAACTAACAAGAATTATGAACCAAATGGATCTAACAGATATTTATAGAGCATTCCAACCTAAATCAAAAGAATATACTTTCTTCTCAGCTCCTCATTGAACCTTCTCCAAAATTGACCTTATAATTGGTTACAAAACAGGCCTTAACAGATACAGGAAGACTGAATTAATGGATTATGTACCCTATCAGATCACCATGGACTAAGGCCAGTCTTAAATTCCACTAAAATCAATGGAAGACACATACACATGGAAGCTGAACAATGCTCTATGATAACGTGGTAAGGTAGAAATGAAGAAAGAAATTAAAGACTTTTTAGAATTTAATAAAAATGAAAACACATCATTCCAAAACCTTTGGGACACAGTGAAAGCAGTGGTAAGAGGAAAACTCATAGTTCTAAGTGCTTCCAAAAATAAATTGGAGATAGATTACACTAACATATTGACAGCACACCTGAACTCTCTAGAACAAATAGAAGCAAATACACCCAAAAGGAGTAGAGGGCAGAAAATAGTCAAACTCAGGGATGAAATCAACTAAATAGAAACAAAAAGAACTATACAAAGAATCAACAAAACCAAGAGCCAGTTCTGTGAAAAAAAAATCAACAAGATAATTAAACCCTTAGCCAGACTATAGAGGGCACAGAGACAGTATCCAAATTAATAAACTCAGAAATGAAAAGGGAGACATAACAACGGAAAATGGAAATCCAAAAAATCATCAGATCCTACTAAAAAAGTTTATACTCAACTAAAATGGAAAATATAGATGAGATGGACAATATTTTAGACACATACAAGTAGCCAAAGTTAAATCAGGATTACATAAACCATCTAAACAGTCCCATAAGCCCTAAAGAAATAGAAGCAGTCATTAATATCCCCCCCCCCAAAAAAAAAAAAAAAAAAAAACCAGACAAACGAAAGAAAAACATAAACAAAAACCTAGGACCAAATGGGTTTTGTGGGGAATTCAGAACTTTAAAGAAGACATAATACCAATAATCTTTAAACTTTTCCATATAGTAACAGAAGGAACACTACCCAATTATGCTTATACATAAACCACACAAAGACCCACCAAAGAAACTGAACTTCAGACCAATCTTCCTTATGAATATTGATGCAAAAATATTCAGTAAAAATCTTGCTAGCAAAATACAAGAACACATCAAATGATCATTCACCACTGTCAAGTATGCTTCATCAGAGGGATGCAGGGATGGTTCAATATATGGAAATCCATCAACATAAACCACTTCATAAACAGACTCAAAGAAAAATAAACATGAGCTTTTCATTTGATACTGAAAAACATTTGACAAAGTTCAGCATCTCTTCATGTTAAAAATCTTGGAAAAACTAGGATTTCAAGGCTCATAACTAAACATATTAAAAGCAATATACAGCAAACCAGTAGCCAAGAACAACCTAATGGTGAGAAACTTGAGGAAATATCAATAAAATTTGGGACTAGGCAAGGCTGCCCACTCTCCCCCATCTCTTCAGTATAGTGCTTGAAGTTCTAGCTAGAGCAATTAGGCAACAAATGGGATACAAGTTGGAAAGGAAGAAGTAAAAATATCAATATTTGCACTATTTAAGTGAATCCAAAAATTCCACTAGTGGATTCCCTAAAGCTGAAAAACAACTTCAGTGAAGTAGCTGAAAAATTAACTCAAACAAATCAGTAACCTTCCTCTGTTCAAAGGATAAACAGGCTGAGAAAGGAATCAGGGAAACAATACCCTTCACAATAGTCACAAACAACATTATATACTTTGGTGTGACTCTAACCAAGGAATAAAAGTTCTGTATGACTAGAATTTCAAACCTCTGAAGAAAGTAATCAAAGATGATCCCAGAAGATGGAGAAACATCTCTCATGCTCATGGATTAGCAAAATTATTATATTAAAGTGGCCATCTACAGATTCAATGCAATCCCCAACAAAACTCCAAATCAATTCTTCATAGAGTTAGAAAGAGCAATTTGCAAATTCTTTTGTAATAACAAAAGACCCAGGATAGCACAAAATTTTTCTCAACAATAAATGAACTTCTGAAGGAATCACTATATGTGACTTCAACCTATATTACAGAGCAATAGTGATAAAAACTGTATGATATTGGTAAAAAGACAGGGAAGAAGATCAAAGGAATAGAATTGAAGACCCTTAGTCAACATCCTTAGTCAACTGAGAAATGCAAATTAAAACAACCCTGAGATTCCACCTCACATCCTTAATCATCAGGGAAATTCAAATCAAAACAACACTGAGATTCCACCTCACACAAGTCAGAATGGCTAAGATAAAAAATTCTGGGGACAGCAGATGCTGGCGAGGATGTGGAAAAATGAACCCACACACATATAGTCACATGATATGTGACAAAGGAGCTCAAACCATCCAGTGGAAAAAAGACAGCATTTTTACAAACGGTGCTCGTTCAACTGGTAGTCAGCAAGTAGAAAAATACAAATCAACCCATTCTTATCTCCTTGTACAAAAGTCAATTCCAAGTTAATCAAGGAACTCTACATAAAACCAGATACACTGAAACTAATAAAGGAGAAAGTAGGGAAGAGCCTGAAACACATGGACACAGGGGAAAAATTCCTGAACAGAATACCTATGGCTTGTGCTGTAAGATCAAGTATTGACAAATGGAACCATATACAACTGCAAAGCTTCTGTAAGGCAAAGAACATTGTCAATCAAACAAAAATAGAACCAACATTTGGGAAAAGATCTTTACCAACCATATATCTGATAGAGGGCTAATATCCAATAAATACAAAGAAGTCAAGAAATCATACTCCAGAAAAATCAAATAACCCTATTAAAATGGGGTACAGAGCTAAACAAAGAATTTTCAACTGAGGAATATCGAACAGCTGAGAAGCACCTAAAGAAATGTTCAACATCCTTAGTCAACTGAGAAATGCAAATTAAAACAACCCTGAGATTCCACCTCACATCCTTAATCATCAGGGAAATTCAAATCAAAACAACACTGAGATTCCACCTCACACAAGTCAGAATGGCTAAGATAAAAAATTCTGGGGACAGCAGATGCTGGCGAGGATGTGGAGAAAGAGGAACACTCCTCCATTGCTGGTGGGATTGCAAGCTTGTACAGCCATTCTGGAAGTCAGTCTGGTGTTTTCTCAGAAAATTGGACATAGTACTACCGAAAGATCCTGCAATAACTCTCCTGGGCATATACCCAGAAGTTGTTCCAATTGGTAAAAAGGACACATGTTCCACTATGTTCATAGCAGCCTTATTTATAATAGCCAGAAGTTGGAAAGAACCCAGATGTCCCTCAACAGAGGAATGTATATAGAAAATGTGGTACATTTACACAATGGAGTACTATTCTGCTATTAAAAAATGAATTCATAAAATTCTTGGGCAAATGGATGTATCTGGAGGATATAATCCTTAGTGAGGTAACCCAATCGCAAAAGAAGTCATTGGATATGCGTTTACTGATAAATGGATATTAGCCCAGAAACATAGAATACCCAAGATACAATTTGCAAAACACAAAAAAATCAAGAAGGAAGACCAGTGCGTGGATACTTCATTCCTCCTGTGAATAGGAAACAAAATACCCATGAAAGGAGTTACAGAGACAAAGTTTAGAGCTAAGATGAAAGGATGGACCATACAGAGACTATCCTGCCAGGGGGATCCATCCCATAATCAGTCATTAAACTCAGACACTATTGCATAGGACAGCTAGTGCTTACTTAAGGGACCCTGATATAACTTTCTCATACAGAAGTGGATGCTCATAATCATCTATAAGATGGAACACAGGGCCCACAATGGAGAAGCTAGAGATAGAACCCCAGGAGCTGAAGGGGTCTGTAACCCTAGAAGAGAAACAACAATATGAACTAACCAGAACCCCCAGAACAGGTGTCTCTAGCTCTACATGTAGCAGAAGATGGCCTAGTCGGACATCATTGGGAGGAGAGGCCCCTTGGTATTGTAATGTTTATATACCCCAATAGAGGGGAATGCCAGGGCCAAGAAGTGGGAGTGGGTAGGCAGGGGAACAGGGTGGGGGGAAGGGAGGGGAACTTTTGGGATAACATTTGAAATGTAAATTAAGAAAATATCTAATAAAAATGATATTGTGAAGAAAAAAAAAAAACTTAGGTAACAGTAGATGTTGGGAAGATTGTGGAGAAAGAGGAACACTCTTCCATTTTTAGTGTGATTGCAAGCTGGTATAACCACTCTGGAACTGAGTTTTGCTGTTCCTCAGAAAATTTCACATAGTACTACCTGAGGACTCAGCAAGAAAAGATGCTCTAATATGTAATAAAGACACATGCTAAACTATGTTCACAGCATTCTTATTTATAATAGAATAGAAACTGGAAAGAACCCAGATTTTTCTAAACAGAGGATTGGATACAGAAAATGTGGTACATTTACACAATGGAGCACTACTCACCTATTAAAAACAATGAATTCATGAAATTCTTGGGCAAATGGATGGAACTCGAAATATCATCCTGAGTGAGGTAACCCAGTAACTAAAGAACACACATGCTATGCACTCATAGATAAGTGGATATTAGCCCAGAAGCTCAGAAT
The DNA here is from genome assembly GCA_902729485.2 of Mus minutoides. NCBI lineage: Eukaryota > Metazoa > Chordata > Mammalia > Rodentia > Muridae > Mus > Mus minutoides. The sequence goes on along the minus strand of LR753980.1, from coordinate 62,852 downwards.
ACCCAAGATTCAATTTACAGACCGCATGAAACTCAAGAAGATGGAAGACCAAAGTGTGGATACATTCCTCCTTAGAATAGGGAACAAAATACTCATGGAAGGAGTTACAGAGACAAAGTGTGGAGTAGAGACTGAAGGTATGACCATCCAGAGACTGCCCTACCTGGGGATCCATCCCATACATAGTCACTAAACCCAGACACTATTGAGGATGCCAACAAGTGTTTGTTGACAGAATCCTGTTATAGCTGTCTCTTGAGAGGCTGTACCAGTGCCTGGCAAATACAGAAGTATATGCTCACAGCCAACCATTGGATGGATCACAGATTCCCCAATGAAGGAGCTAGAGAAAGGACCAAAGGAGCTGAAGGAGTTTGCAGCCCCATAGGAGAAACAGCAATATGAACTAATCAGTACACCCAGTGCTCCCAGGGACTAAACCACCAACCAAAGAGCACACATGGTGGAACTCATGGCTCCAACTGCATATGAGGCAGAAGATAGTCTTTTCAATCATCAATGGGAGGAGAGGTCCTTGGTCCTCTAAAAGTTCTATGCCCCAGTGTAAAGAAATGCCATAGCCTGGAATCAGGAGTGGGTACATTCATAAGCAGGGAGAGGTGGGGAGATTATAGGGGGTTTTCTGAGGGGAAACCAGGAAAGGGAAATAACATTTGAAATGTAAATAAAGAAAATATCTAATAAAAATTTAAAAAAAAGAAGACATTTACCTGTGTACAAGGTTCAGGAAAAGTGATGTAGTTTGTTGTTTAAATATAGGTTTTTAATCCATAAAATCCTATGATTAAAGCACTTGTATAGATATTACTATATACAGTTTAATTTATACTGTAAAATTGAATACAATAAAACTAAAAAAAATTGTAGAATTCTTTTATTTGTTTCAACCATTAATGTAATAAGTGCTATGGATAATACATTATGCAGTAAAACATTATTTAAGGAATAGTTCTAATATTTTCTTAATATAATATAAATCATGCAGTGTTATTTCTCTATTTTTAACATTAACATTTTAGGGCCATATGTACTATTGACACATTATTACAGGAATTAATTGGCCCTATACTTTTTAATGTGAACTTTAATTGTATTATTACACACTGGAAATGTTTCTCCTTTGCTTTTCATTTATTAATTTATTTTCTTATTTTATTGATAGCACTCATGTTTCTTCCTTGGACTGAGGAAAATGTGGCTCTAAAACATCCTATAATTAATTATCATGAACTTCTCCAGTGATGACTATTTTAGTCAGTGTTGGACAGAGGTAGAAAATTTAATTACTTAAGTAATTGTTTACATATTTACTGCCTTTTATTTTGCTGTCATGTTTTCATAATTATTTGAAACATACAACATCAATTCCAGATACTGCAAATTAATATCTTTCACATAATTTTCCTATTATGTCAAATTTCACCGTTTTCATTGAAAAATGTACACATAATTGTATTTCATGTTACTGATCATACAAGCTTAAGTCTATAATAAAAATAGAGAACTTCATCACCACAAGCCTGTCCTTAATTTTAAATCAATAAAGTCATCCCTTTCCCTAACATCTTGTATGGTATATCCAATGATAGCCATGGCTGATATGCATTCTAAATCACTTAATTTGTTATCTCAAGAATGTCCTCTTCATTGAATAATATAGTGTGTAGCTTCAGAGTATTCTGACTTTGAAACTCAAATCAAAGATGGAACTAAAAAAGTATACTGGACAAATAAATAGTGGTACTGACCTAAGTCCTTGTGGTCCTCCAAAAAGAATAGCAGAGTATAGATGCCAGCATAAGCTGAAGTTGTAGATAAGCCTCTAGGATCTGTAATTTAGTCCTCTGAGTTCTGTAGGCATTATCTCCCATCCTTTGGAACATGAGAATCCTCTTGAAATGCATCATAATTTTAATCAATTTTCTCTATTTCAAACAGCATTTTGAACATGGATTAATAACTAGTATCTGAATGACTTATACTGGATTTATCCTCCTGTTTATACCTTACTATGAACATCATCAAATAGCAATAATGATAAAAAATGAGCTTTACAAAAAAGTATACATATGTACAGAGTCCATTACTAATAATAACTCCAATAAAAAGCTATGCTCTACTGATACTCTAGTCTCTGCAAGATACTTTATACAGTTTGCTTCCAAACAATTTATACATAAGCAGTAATAAGAACAAAGAAATAGGAAGAATGCTTATAGTATCTTCCACCATTTCAAATGTAGACAAGCAATTTCCTGTAAATACGATTTGGAAACATTTAAGTAAGTCCATCCATTATTTTAGAGTACACTATCCATGAGATAGCTATTGTTGTAGTCCAATGATCATCCTATTGTCAATATCTTTAAGCCTTTCATAGGATAAGACAATGTTGCCAACCTAACACTTGGGTGATCGAGCACTGATACTATAATGCAGCCCTCTGCTGCATGCTAGCTAGCTCCAATTCAATATTCTTTCACTCATGAGAATACTTGCACCATTACATTTTCTGTTTGTTGAAAAGTCACTTTTAATAAAAATATCTCAATGTTGCCATTTGAATCCCTGGACATCTGGGAACTTTTGTTTCATGCACAGCTTAGATTGGCAATGCCAGTGCCTTGACTTAATAATTGATTGCGATTTTTTACTGTGACTCAGTACATGTTTTGAAAAGCTGTCATTACAGAGGATATAAATGGATCAAAGGCCTAAAATTTTGAAGGAAAGACAACCTTCTGTTTATCTGCAAAAGTTGATGTTTCTTTTAATAACTTGCAGTTGTTAAATTTTATTAATCTATTGTTATTGCTTACCAGCTCATTACTTCACACCATTTTTGTCCTTGAAATTGCTTAATCCCAAGAAATGTTAAAGGTCCTTATTTCATTTTCTATGTATTAAAATTCCTTAGGCGATGTTTAGAATATTAATACTTGTGTATAAAAGTCCTTATATTAATAAAATGAATAAAATTATGAGAAAGCTAACACTTTCTTGATGGTTGGTTAATTACAAATGGATATTCTCTTTAATTAGAGGTTTGCAATATCAACCTAGAGAAAATTATCTAATTCAAATTCTTGTTGCTTTCAGATCCCTCTTTGTCTAGTGTATTAGAAGTGTATTCAAAATAATCAACACTATGCAATTCCAAATGTGTACAATACTAATATGCTGAGTTGTCTGAAAATATTGAAAAAAATGAGTTTCAGCCTTAAAAATAATTGAAGCTAGTATTTACCTGGATCCTCCATCTCTATTGGGTGGTTTATATAGTATTAGAACATACTTTGGTGGTTGCAAACTCCTTCAGCTCCATAGGAAGAACAACAATATCAACTAACCAGATCCCTCAGAGATCCCAGGGACTAAAACATCCACCAAAGAGTACACATTGAGGGACCCACGGTTCCAGCCAGGATGGCCTTGTCGGGCATCAATGGGAGAAGAGACCCTTGGTTCTCTGAAGGCTTAATACCCCAGTGTAGGGAAATGCCCGGGCGCAGAGGTGGGATTGGGTGGGTGGGTAGGGGAACACCCTCAGAGAAGCAGGGAGAGGGGTTAGGGGATAGGGGACTTCCGGGGTGCGGACCAGAAAAGGGAATAACATTTGAAATGTAAATAAAGAAAAATCCAATAAAAGAAACAAACAAACAAAAAATAACATACATTGTACATCAGCAGGGGAGAAAAGCAGTCATCAATTTTACCCAACTGTAAACGTTGTAAGCTACAATAATTTCTGACCTGACAAGGCATGCCTATTTTCAATAATGGTATAATCTTCACGGAGGTAACCAATTACTTCCAAACCGAATATGATGTCTGATACATAAGATGAAACCCAGACTTGGTACCATTTACAAGAACCTATGTCTAAAGAAGTCATAGGTTCTAGTGAAAAACCTTGAAACATTAGTTTGTTTAATACACATGGTTCTAAATTTTTAAAAGATTTTCAGTACATTTTTAGATTAATATCCCATCAATTCTGATCAGAGAAACTTCTTATTGCAGCAGATGATGACTAAGGAAGAAATCCACTTTTGGGCAAGGTTCAGAAAAAAGAAAAAAAAATTGCAGAATGGATCATATATACCATACCATCCTTATCACGCTAATAGATCATTGAATAGATGAGAAAACAGAAGGTAAGATCCAGATGTGGTAAATGGCTATAAGAAAAACATCATCATATGGATGTATAAAGACTTTGACACATATGAATGCACAGTAGTTGCATAAGACCCATGTAAGCACAATCCATACGGAATGCCAGCATAGTAAAGGAGTTGAATGCAAAGGCTGACCCTTTTCAAAGAGTTATTAGGGCATTTTTTTAGTAGCTGGGGAAGGAAAAGTTAGTTTTCTATAAACGGATAGTGTTTGCTGAGTAGATAATGATTCAGTAGAAGTTAACACATCCCAGAATACTTGAACAGCACTAATGGTTTTGAAGAGTTAAAAAAAAAAAAAAAAAAAAAAAAAAAAAAAAAAAAAAACAGACAAGAAATAAATTTGAGTGTGTAGAGTAAGAGAGAAATGATCTGGGAAGTGTTTGTAGGGTGAATTTGCTCAAAATACATTGTAGAAAACTCTTAAAAATTAAAAAAAATACGCTTTTGAGCAAATAGTTTTCTGCCTTAAAAATTGCATTATATATATATATGCAGAACATGGTACCTAATTATCACATCTAAATTTTTTAAATTACAGTCATGATAAATTCTATTAAAGATCTGCTTTTGAGTCTATATAAAAAATAGGAATGTGTGAAATGATTGGTAACATAATATACTGGATGTAAGTACAAGCATGGTTCTCTGGAAATAGGTGAACACATTTATTTGGCTTCTGGTATTTGCATTATTTGTTTGGTTTGAAAATTAGACTTGGACATTGGATTTTATCCCAAGATTAATAAGAACATGCTGTTTTGAACATGTCAATATTTTTACTAGATTTAAATTGATGGTAGTGAGCCATGGTACATTTGTGGGAAAAAAAATGAGTTGTAGATGAAAGAAGAAAAGCAGCCTTCAATCCAGAGATTGGTGAAGAAAAAAATTAATTGAGTTAATGGATATATGAAAAAATACTTTTCTCCACAATGTGTCTGTTCAACAAATTAAAAGTTACTGGTCATTTGAAGTAGGGATTTGTGAGTGGTAATGAATACTTTCAGTAAAAAAAAAATGTGGAATGTTTTCATCATTTTAAAGAAAATTACATATTTTCTGAGTACTTATCTAGTCACTCAAAAATGTTAAATCTTTATCTCGCTAATTTGAAAATATTATATATTCTCATATGATATATCCTGATTATAATTTCCTCTGAACTTGCTTCTCCCAGTTCTGCCCACTTCCTGTTCCCTACCCCTAGACTTATTTCATTTCTGATTCTCATTAGGGAAGAACAGTCTTCTAAAAGAAAATTAAAAATGACAAAATGAAATATAATAAGGTGAAGTAAAAGCTATCATATTGATGTTAGACATGAAAACCTCCCAACAGGAGAATTAGAGTCCCAAGAGTGGATATATGATCTGGTATAGAGTATTAATGATACCTGCATTTGTATCATCATTTGTGGGCTCCAAGATCTTTACTTCATAGACTGAGAGGACCTTGTTCTCCAGCTGTCTTCTGTCCCTTCAAGCACTTTCAGTCTTTCTGCCCCTCTTCCACAGTTTCCCCTGAGCTCAGAGGGGAGAAAATTAATGGAAACCTCCAATTTAGCTTTTCTCAGCATAATATCCTGCTGTGGGTGTTTGCATCTGTTCCCATCTCTTGCAGGAAGAATGTTTTCTACAATAACTGGATATGGTACTGATCAATGAGAATAGCGGAATATCATTGGGAATCATTATATCGATTATTGATTTGTTTTTAACCTGTAAAGAGTGTTTGGTTTTGCTCTAGATCTCTGTGCTATCTAGTCTATCGTTCTTGATTAGCCAAACAATGTCAAGTGAGGGTTTCTTCACGTTGAGTGAGCCTTAGGTCTAATCAGACATTAATTGGCTACACTCACAAGTTCTGTGCCACCATTGCCCTAGAATATTATACAGGCAGTGAAGATTGTAGGTCAAAGGTTTTGTGGCTTGGTAAATGTCCACATTTCTCTCAGTAGCAGAGTATCTTCCTGCTCCAAAGAGACTAGAATATACAAAGGAGACCTCCAGATAGACACCACCATAACTTCTCCATGTTCAATCAGTCATTTTGCTTTTATACTAGATAACCATGTCCACACCTTCAGTTTGAAGAAAGCAACATTTTCTTGACCATACATCCTGGAAAGATTGGAGATTTCTATGGAAGCCCCTTGACCAGGGACTCAACTGAATGCACCGCACTTCCTCCACTGGAAGTCTTGCCTAGACACTAGAGCTGGCCAGTTGAGATTTTGTATCCCTCAGTGCTATATGCCCTTGTTAGGGTCACCTTCATATTTTGCATAATTTTGTCCTCTCACTACTTAGGTGAAACAAGATTTCTTTCTTTGTTATTGCATATTTTCTCCCCTCCAGAAACCCCTTATCTCATCCTTCCTTCACTTGCTTCTATGATTGTGTTACCCCACCCACCCACCAACTCCCATCTCACTGCCCTGGCATTTTTAACATTCTGAGGTTTCCTTAAGGAAAGAGTCTTTTAAATTTACAGAGCATTCATACCAGTGAGAAAAAAATATTCAGAGTGAGGAAACAGGACAAGTAAAGCAAACAGAACCCCCAAGAATGTGGAGCTCAGGACAAAGGCAACCTAGTTCACAGCTGATTGAGGCATTGCCTCTCCATCTGGCCTTATATGTTAGACCTGTTTACATGCTTTGGACCACTGGATGCTTAGAAAACAGGATCAAAGCAGATTTTACTCACAATCTTAGAACTGATATCTTTAATTTAAGCTTTATTTAATGTAGATATACTGCTTACTTAAAAAATACTTTTATTAAATGTATATAGAACAAAAAATTTCAAATCAATCATTAAGCACATTTAAATGTTCTAATATAGATTTCTAATGAAACATACACTAAATGTAAATAAAGACATGAATTATAATTTTGGGGGGTACATTATAGTTGTTATAGTTTTTCAATGTTTACTAGTAAGTAGGCCTTTGGTCATCCACAGTTACAGGATTATGCAAATCTTTTTTAATATTAATGATCTATCATTCATGAGATATCCTCATGGTTTCTTATAAAAACAAATCACATAATAAATTCATCTATCACTGATATATCCAATTTACAAATATGCATGCATTTCCACATCAAAACAAAGCAAAACCTACAAAAACACCCTAATACCAATATGATGTAAAAAAGAGATTTGTTCCATTTAAGTTTTTAACAGTGTCTAATCACTCTATCAAATTTTCCACATCTAGCATCTATATGGAAAGTCTAATAATAAAATGTACGTTTTGCTAATTCCACTTATAAATGAGTATATACAATTCATGTCCTTTTGAGACTGGATTTCTTCACTCAGGATGATATTTTCAAGATCCAAAAATTCACCTGGAATGAAGGAGCTGAAAGGGATTGCAACCCTATAGGAAGAACAACAATATCACCTAACAGGAATCCCAGAGCTCCCAGAGACTAAACTACCAACCAAAGAGTGACCCATGGCTCCAAGCCGCATATGTGGAAGAGGATGGCCTTGTCTGGTATCAAAGGGCAGTCCTTGGTCCTGTTGAGACTCCATGCCCCACATAGATGAATGGTAGGGTGGTGAATTGGGAGTGGATGGGTGGGTGAGGGAGCACCCTCATAGAGGCAGAGAGAGGGGAGATAGGATAGGGGGTTTGCTTGTAGAGGGGAAACCGGGAAGGAGGACAACATTTGAAACATAAAAATTAAAATAACAAATGTTTTCCTAATATCTCAGCCAGCTTATCATTTGTATAAAGGAAGTCCACTATTTTCTGTGAGTTCATTTTGTATCCATCGACTTTGATGAGGTGTTTAGAAGTTGTAGAAGTTCTCTGGTAGAAATTTTGGAGTCCCATATGTATACTACTATATTATCATCGGCAAATAGCAATACTTTGAATTCCTCTCTTCTGATTTGTAACTCATTGATCTCCCTTCATTGTCTTATTTCTCTGGCTAGAACTTCAAGTGTTATCCTGGATAGGGCAGGAGTAGGCAGCCTTGTCATCTCCCTGATGTCATTGCTTTGATTGAAGTTTCTCTCCATTTATGTGATGTGGCTCCTGTAGTGCTGTATATTGCTTTGATTAGGTTTTGGTATGTGCTTTGTGTGCTTGATCTCTAATACTGTTAACATGAAGGTCTGTTGGGCTCTGTCAAGTTTTTCAGCCTTTAATGAGATGTTCATGTGATTTTTTTTCTGTCACTTATATTTTATTTTTAAAATTTCCTTTTATTTAATTTTTATATATATATATTCCAGATACCCCTCCCACTCCACCCTCCAACTGTTCTATTTCCCATACCTCCTGCCCATCCACTGTCTCCACTCCACACCTCACCAGACCTCTAAACTCCCTGGGGCCTCCAGTCTCTTGAGGGTTAGGTGTATCTTCTCTAACTGAACCCAGACCCAGCACTCCTCTGCTGTATCTACATGGAAGATTATGTTGATGGATTTTTGTATATTGAACTATTGCTGCATCCCTGCTATCAAGCCTACAGGATCATGATGGATGGCGTTTGTTTGTTTGTTTGTTTGTTTGTTTGTTTTTTGGTGTTTTCTGGATTCAGTATGGAGTATTTTTCCTTGCACATCTATAGCAGACGTGAAGCTTCATGTTCATGTGGGTCCAAAACAACTTGAGGGGTGCTATCCCAAAAGCTGTTGTTTGTACATGTGATATGTTCTTCTAGCTGGTCTGACTTGCCTGCCATCAGTGGGAAAGGATGTACCTAACCTCAAAAAGACTTTATGTGCCAGGGACAAGGCCCAGAGGGCCCCCCAAAAGCTCAGAGAAAAAGGGGATGAGGATGAATTGTAGGAGGGGGTGACTGGTAGGGTGACACTGAGTGGGATATGAAGTGATTAAGTAAAATGATAATTATTTTTAAAATCCTTTTTGTTATTTAAAAATACTCCTTATGATTTAAAAACATATAAAGTCATATATTATAGAACATTTTTAGTAAAGTCAAACTAAATCTACCCTTTTTGAGTAGGGGGGATATCTTATGAACTACAGTCATCCCTTGAGGGAAATAAGAACAAAGAACTCAAGAAGTTTGGAATTTCAATAGGGCAAGAACTTGAAGCAGAAACCACAGAACTCTGTGTGCTGGTTTGCTCTCAAACTCAAGTTCCAACTTTCTTATACTGTCCAGGCTAATATGAATAGGGGTGAACTCAATGCCCTACCCACAGTAGCCCAGACTCATTGCATCAAGTGACATTCAGTATCATCCCCACAAAGAGATTAGTTTTCAAGCTAATCTGATGGTGGCAGGTTTTGAATTAATATTTCTAGTTCAAATTATTTTTTCATGGTATGCCGAGTTGACATCCAAGACTAGCCATCACAAATATATTATAAAACCATCAAAGCTGGGCATGGTGGCACACGCCTTTAATCCTAGCACTTGGAGGCAGAGGCAGGCGGATTTCTGAGTTCGAGGCCAGCTTGGTCTACAAAGTGAGTTCCAGGACAGCCAGGGCTATACAGAGAAACCCTGTCTCGAAAAAAACAAAACAAAACAAAACAAACAAACAAACAAAAACAAAACAAAACAAAAATGTCAAATATATGAAATAAACATTTGACACTAAAAACATGCTATATTTTAAATTTTATTCAACTTATCTATACTTATAATTGCTGTTTATTGTTGTTGTTGCTGATTAAAATATTGTAGGCAATTAGGAATTTGTTATAATATTTATGTGACAAAAAACATACTTCCACATTTCTTAGAAGAGTATGTTTCATATTATAGAGGTAAAAGCGTGTTTCATTCATTTTCATAAATTTTTCAAAAATTTTTACAAGCAAAATTTTTTTTTGAAAATATTGTATATCCTCCACCAAATCTTTTCATAAAGGACACAATCCACTAGTGACAATAATCTAATAATTTAAAGATATGTTATGAAATCAGTAAGAAAAAGGGAAGAAAATCTAGAATTATTTTTTTTGTCCTTTCAGAACCTCGCTCACATAACATATGTATTCTAGAAACAACAATCATATAATTAATCACAATTCGTGTTTCTATTAAATGATCCATAAAAATAACACAGGTAGGCAGAAATAATGACAAGACAATGGCAAAGGATAGGATTAATATTCAAACATTCAGAGTGATGGAGATGTAAAGAGGTCGCTCATTTACTCTAGTTTTAAACATATAGGCCAATAATATTAATTTAATCCAAAATGATTCACTATGATTTCTTTAGTTTCTTTCAACCTCAATACATGTTACCAGAAACTATGAATCCACTCACCATGCATGCATACATATTCTTGACAGCCTTATATTCAATTCACACCTACATTGAGTAACAAATAATAAATGAACAAGAGACCTCATTAATGAACAGTCTGTTCAAGGTCTATCACTAATAAATCTGCTCCTGTTTAAGGTATCATGTGTCCCAGTCATTCCTGGCTTTTACTGTCACATTTTCTCATTGTATATAAATTCTGTTTTGGATGAGGTGCTTGGCTCCTTCATTGCTAGCATGGTTCTTAATGCATTGTATCATAGAGCACCAAATATCCTCTTGGTAGACATAATTTTGTATCAATGGTAAGAGTCTCACTTACACTTATGAGTCTTTTACTTATTGCATTTTAAAGGTAAATATATAAAATCAGACAGTGAACACCTACTGAGTAGTCCAAGGAAATTAATAAGACTAAGCAAGTAGAGACTAGACTAATCTATGCTCCTTCAGGCAACCTCCCACAGCAATAGATGCGGCAAATCTACTATTTGAATTCACAAATATTATTATTATTATAGTAATGTCTTTGTTTAGTTAACAGGTATTCAGAAAAGAAGAAATAGCATCTCATTTTCCTTACTATCATCTCTGCTTATGATAAAGTAATGTTAGTGATTATCTGTTGTGGCTGCCATTAAAAAGCTAAAACAGTGAGAGAATGATTTCAAAAGCAACAGACATCACAATATTCTACCTGTAAAAGGAGATTAAAGTAAAATAAGCTTAGAATGTGATTTTTTGTATATTACTGAAAACAAAAGCAAAATAAATTGATTTGAGTTTTACAATAACTAATTCAGATTCCTCATGATATATATACATCATCAGTAATTATCTTATTTGAGAAACAATGTTGACATTTTGGTAGCACATATTTGAAATTCTTGGAATTACAAATGCTTGTGATTTTTTTTATTTTTGTGTATTTTCTATTATTATCATCTGTTTGCCATAAATTATCTTGTGGATAAAGTCTATGATTTAAGAAAAACAGGTCATATTTCATATATGTGTAGCCTGACATAATTTTGTTTGTTTGTTTGTTTCTTTTTTTGAGACACAGTTTCTCTGTGTAGCCCTGGCTGTCCTGGAGCTCACTCTGTAGACCAGGCTGGCCTTGATCTTAGAAATCTGCCTGCCTCTGTCTGCCAAGTGCTGGGATTAAAGGCATGCACCACCACTGCCCAGCCTGACATAAATTTTATAGAGAATTTTTAGTATTAGTTTTTAAATTCAATTCATCTCCTAAGATAATGTGTTATTATATTCCACAAGTGGCATCAGATTAATGCCAAAAAAGTTTCTTCTTTTGAAGAATTTTCAGACTTAAGACTTTTCAGTTTTGACATTATTAATTGAATTGATTAAAATGAAAAATGTGTATAGAAGCATTCCAGGTTTCTCTTGTTATAAACATTTTGACAGACAAATGATATACTTTTTAAAAGAGTTGCAAATTCTTATCCTATGTTTAATTTTTATCATTTTTTCTCCTAATTTTTCTGATTCAGCATTTTTTTCCCAAGGCACTTATTACATTTTGATATCCTGTTTCTTTGGGTTATTTTTGGCTGTGATAGCTACCCATATTCCTCTTATTTTAACTGCCCTTGAGAGTTTTGAGAAGGGATAGATAGGCATTTGTTGATTGCAACCTAATTGAGGTCTGTGTGCGGACTACCTCATTATTATACTAGAATTATGTGGTTTTCAGGAAGGAGGTGATGTGAAGGGTGAAAAAGGACAAAGGAAAAAAAAAGAAAGAACAAAAAAAGAAAAAAAAGGAGGGGGACAGGAGACCCAAACTTAGCACAGCAAAGGTAATTTGATACAGAAACGGGGAAGCAAGTGAGGATAAGAGACATTGAGGAGATTTGGAAAAGCTACAAGGAACCAAATTTGCCTTTGTATATACTTTAATTTTATATATATATATATATATATATATATATATATATATATATATATATGTGTGTGTGTGTGTGTGTGTGTGTGTGTGTGTGTGTGTGTGTGTGTATATATATATATATATATATATATATATATGTGTGTGTGTGTGTGTGTGTGTGTGTGTGTGTGTGTGTATATATATATATATATATATATATATATATATATATATATATATATATATATATGAATGATAAGGTTATGTATAGACATGCATATATACTTTAAATAAAATTGTACTTTTGGGTTGGAATGTTTCCTAGAACCACAAAGCATCTAACAAAAGCCCAACGCCAGGAGGGGAAAATCTCTTTTCAAACTGTTGACAAGGATGTCCAAGAGACTTTTCAAACAATATACGACATAGGTTGAAGGTGAGTCCATGTTGCTGAAAACATAACACAAACAGACACAGGACTCAGAGGCATTGAGCTGTAAAGGAGACCAAAGTCTCCTACCTGAGGAATAGCATCCATAACACTGGAAAGTACAATGTAAACTCCCAATAAAGGAAATCGTTCAATAGTTTATTCTACCTAGCTATGATACCTTTAAACCATAAAAATTTTCAGCATAGACAAACATGAATGGTAGTTCATAGTGGTCCTCAAATCTTTGTGGTAGCCAACAGATTTTGGACTTAAAGCCTGTTAAATAAGAGGGCAGTTGTGTATGATATTGTAAATCTATATAGTCTTTTGCAACAATGGATGTCATGAATCTCAGGTGAAAATCTACTATTGCACTTTCTTAAACTTCTATAAGTCCTAACAGAATTCAAAACAGTATTCTTATATACAAGAGTAAGTGAAGCTCTCACCCCTCATTAAAGAAGTAGAGGCAATTACAGGAAGACACAACTAGTCAAAACAGAAAGCAACTGACCATATTAGCTGTATTACAATGGCTTACAGGCTATGATAGGCATGGTCCAAAAATAGCTATCATCTTAAAGAAGAGCCAGTGTGACAATAGCTGTGTAGTCCATGAGATTGGGTGTCTCATCAGTCCAAGTCTGGTGTTGGAGTGCTGAAGGACTCCTAGAGAGCTGCTTATCATCAGTTTACTTTATAATGACAAAGTAGATTCTAATACCTGTGAAGAAGTGACCATGAATCAGGGTGCTGCCAGTGAGAATAAACGCAGACAGTGAGAGCTTCCTTTTCCATGTTTCTTTATGGGTACTGTCTCAAGAACGTATGGCCCAAGTGTTTTTGTATCACATGATCCAATAGAGAAAAAGTATTCATTGGTATACCCAGTTGCTTATGTTTAATTCATTACAGATATACTCAAGTGGAAAAGCAAGAATAGCTGCCACAAATGCTCAAGCCAAACTGATACATATTAGCACAATCTGTAAACCTAATGCACAGGAAACAATTATAGACACCAGAGGACCACTAAATGTGACAGATTGTGTCTTCTAGATAGAACAGGGAAGCAGAATCTATGAACTCTACTTAATAAAATTGTGTAAACAAACCTGAGTAATACCAGCAGCACTGGTATGGCAGTATGGATTGGTCCAACCCTCAATGAATGACTATAAACAATCAGAAACTGTGGATAAAGGAGTCATTTGTTTTCCTCAGACACAAGCCCCTTAAATAATCATCTGATTCGAGATGGCCAGCCTTAAATAAAACTCTTCTCTTATTACTTAGTTTTAACAGTAAGAAAATCCACAGCTAGTTTTTTCACTTTGATTTTTCCAGAAATATTTTTTCATAAAGAAGTATTCTTAAATGTTAATAAAATACAACTTACTACTACCATTCAGTGATCTTTAGTTCCTCATTTATTTAAAAACGAATTACTAGTCTCGGCATCACATAGATTTTCCTTCTAAGTTATTTCCTAGAATCTCTACAGTTCTTTATTTTGCACCCAGTCTTATTATAATTATGTGAACTAATTTGTATCATCTGTGAAAGTTTGGGGAGAAAAGCACATGCAATTATCCAACTTTCCCTGAGATTTGTTGAAGTGTTAAAAAAATTAAGGCCTCTTTTTCTTAAATTATTATTGTTATTTATTTATATGTATAATGTATACATATATATGCTAATAAATGTATAAAGACAACCAGCTAACTCAGTTTAGTATTGCTTAATATTTATAGGTTTTAGAGTATCAAATATGATTTTAAGTTATATTGTCAAAATATTTATTAACAGCATTCCAATGATGTTCACATTTAATGCTAAATGAACACTTTTAAATATTAAAACTCACACATTGTTAATACATACAATACTTTTATTTTCCTTTTAGTGTCAATTTTTCTTTACTTACAGTACATTGTGAACACAATTTCCTTTCTCTTGTTTTCTCCCAGAATATCCCTACCTTTTAAAGAATCTATTTCTACAGAATTTCTTTAGAAATTAATCATGTCAAAACCATTAAATATTAAAGAAAAAAAGAAAACAAGGAACAGAAACAGAGGGAGGAAAGTATAAGAAACACACACATGCATACACATATACACACACAAACACACACAAACAAATACACATATTTTTTGCACCCTTCTCCCATAGAAACACAAACTAGGAAAACAAAAGAGTTACCAAAGACAAGTAACATAAGAACTGCACAAAGCATTCATGGAGTGGTTCTCAAACCTCCGAATGCTGTGACCCTTTAATATAGTTCATCATGTTGTAGTGACCCCCAACCATAACATTATTTTCACTGCTACTTCATAACTGTAATTTTGCTATTGTTTATGGGTCATACTGTTAAGATTTTTAGAGATAGAAATTTACCAAAGGTGTCCTTACCCATTAGAAGATAAATATCATGGAGTTAATTTTATATTGGCTATTTACTGTGCCATTGGAGAAAACCAAATTTTTAATTGGAAATGGCTAGCATCAGAGATGGTTGCTAATTTGGGGATGGGATGTTTTGTCTACTTCCTCTCTCAGTGCTAAGACGCTGTCTGGCCTGAACATGAGCAGCCTTGTAGATGCTGCCCCAGTCTCTGTAGGTTCATATGTATGCTTCTCCCCTTTTGTTTGTGTTTTTTCATTTGTTTGTTTTGTTTTATGTCTAGAAGACAATGTTTCCTTGGTGTTCCCCATTCTACTGGCTTTAACACTCTTTCTGTCTACTCTTTCCCTTGAGAGTCTTCTCTCTTAGTTATGAATGGAAGGATTGGATGAAGATATCTTCTTTAGAATCTAAAAAGACCAAGGTCTTTTACTCTCTATACATTTTTCAATTGTGGTTTCCTGTATTATTTTCTATCTATAGTAGGAAGCTTCTATGACCATGTTGGTTGTACCAGATACTGATCTGTGGATACAGAGAAATATCATTAGGACTCACTTTATTATTATCTTTCTTTAGTAGAACAAAACATTTGTTTTGTTTTGTTTTGTTTTGTTTTGTTTTGTTTTTTCTATGTCTATGGCCTATTTAGTTAGCTTCAGGTTTTTGGCCACACGATTATTGTTAGAGATTCATTATGAATAAGTGTTTTGGCTTTTATGCAACGTTAGTATTTTTACACTAAATGTATAGTATTTTACTGAAACTAAAATATAACATTAAAATTAAAAAATTGAAATATTACCCAGGCACATATGATACCTAAAGGTACAATGGAAATGTAGGGAGATTTCTGAACAAACTCCATTTGCTTTCCTCCAAAGTATATAAGTAAGAACCATGCTACTTGCCTATTGCAGAATACCAAATTGTCTTGAACCTGTTTCTTGTTTTTAGTGTAGGTGAAGATGACGTTCCTTGCTCACCAGATAAAGAGAGATGTTGTTACTAGTTACACAGAGCGACACACATGGAGACCCAATATAAATTCTCCTATACCAACCATATACTGGCATTAAAATGTATGGTAGTTTTTCTCCATTCAGTAGCTGAAAAGGAATATTTACATTCTCTGTAGGATTGTAATACCTCAAAGAATCCTAACAGCTCAGCACATTCATTTTTTTTTTCAGAATTTATTTTTTTAAAAAAAGATAGAAAATTGCTTAAATTGTGTTTGCCTCATAGTTTACAACTGCAGTTTCTCAGGGGTATGTTTTGGGGCTTTATGTTTTCCATTAATTCTACTTGGTGCACGGTGACCTCTTTGTTACTTTAAATCAAGCTGTTCCTTACTTTGAACAATTATTAGCTATTTTTGGACTTATTCTTATGTTCCATTAATTACGTTATTTTGTTCAGAAGTAACAATTAGTGGAAAAATATTGCTTTTACAAAATCTATTCTTTATGGGCTTCAAGGTCAGGTTGACCTGCATTTAATTCAACAATTTAGTAACTGAGCCACCTTGGTCAAGTCACTTAACCTTTTTCAACATCCATTTGCACAGCTATATGCCCCCTACTTGTAGAATTGAAGAGAAGAAAACTATAGTTAAATTTTGATGAAAAACATGTCTAATGTAATACCTCACATATTTTAATTAGCTTCCAAGATGACTGTGAAATATTTTTAGGTTTTTGTATGGTACAATCACTTTTTTGCTTGATAATATGTCCCTACATATTCTGTCATACTATAGCCAGTCCCATCTATTTGTTTGTTATTTCATTTTACTAAGGTCATCTAAATGTCTCCTTTATAAAGAGATCTCATCCAATTTGCTGGATAAGAACCTCCATTTATTTTTCTCCTGTTATAATTTCAATTTCCTATATCTTAAAACATAACCTACAGCAACTTTATTACCCAAATTGTATTTTTTATAAAAAAATGAAGCTTTCTGAAAAAATTAATTTTACCATCCTTCCCTTTTTCCTTTCCATGTTAATCTGCTCTTTCCCTTTCTCCCAACCAGCATCCTAATGAGATAAAGCAATTTAAAAACAAGGTTTCCAGTCAATATACCTGTGAATTAGTAACTGCAATATTTTGTCTATTTTAAAACATCTTAAATTTATGGACATGAAAGAATGATATGACAGATCTTTTAATATCTCAACGCTATTTGGGTGTATGCTGCCTAGTCTTTCTTTAGAGTTAGCCTACAGAGTTAAAATAACAATACAATACATAAATATATGCATATTCAAATACATTCTATCTATTCTTTAAATAACTCCTTCATTCGTGTATTCATGAAGTCATCTATCTGCCCACAAATATCTTCATCATGAGGCTCTCTGAATTAGGAAACACATTGTCAAATCATTATTAGAGAACACTCTGAATTTTATCTAAGATTATTTTTTTCAAATCTTGTATTACAATGATACAATAACATTTTCTCCTATATGCTTCAATTAAGACACTTTGTAAGTTCACAGATTTTATGTCTGCGGGCAGTATAAAATACATCCAAAATTAAAAACGAAGACAAAGTAATTAACAACAACTATTCAAGATTTCAGGTTGGAAATAGTTTGAGGAGAATGGAGACTATTCTAAATGTTTTTGAATAAACCACACACTCCTTTTGTATCCTGCCCTCCCTCTTTCACCATTATCCTTCTTTGAGGCTTGAATAATGATTTTTTAAATACCACCCACCAGCTCACCAAGTTCACCGGATTCTATTTGAAAATCCAAAGGAGTATCTAGAAAAAAATTAGATGGAGAGAGAAAAATGTAGTTTAGGCAATTTCCCTGAGACACTCCTGTTGAATCACCTTGACTTCTAGGCTTATATCTTCATGTGTAAGGGTCTATGATTCCCTGAAGAATGATACCTGGGACTCAGACAGCATATAAATGAAAGAAGTGTTTTATTCTTCAGAAGACCAGCATGCTGGTGTCTCCCACTACCAAGATATAGAAACAATCAAGTGAGATCACATGCCTGATTTAAAGCACATTATTTTACTCCATCTCTAGGGACATTGCATTACTGTGGCATCAGGGCTGGAAACTGCTCCTGGGGATGTTTGGAAACTGTTCTGACCCACTGCCCTTGCTTCAGGTCAGGTGGCGGGCCAGCTTCTGATGGCAGGATAGTTTATGACTAGCTACCAGAAGTCTAGGATTTTTTTTTTTTTCTAGTATGTAATTTAGCTGGATTTGCCTAGTTTTTTTTTTTTTTTTTCTAAACAGTTAAACCATATTTATGTTCAGAAGGGACATTTCCAGTTTCCTTTGCAGTTGAAATGCGAAGCCATGGCATCTGAGTCAGGCACACTTGGATCCAGACTTCAAGGCACGTTTTCCTTGGTTGCACTAGATTCCCGTCTGTTGTCTAATCCAGTTGCGGTAGGCTGTCACTTGAGTATACACTCCTGGCTTATTTGGCAGGCCACACTGATATCCCCAGCTCACAATGCCCACAACAAACCAAAGCCGCCTTGAGTCTTCTTGTACTAGCGGGCCACCAGAATCACCCTGGCATGCATCCACGGCCCCTGAACGCACTCCAGCACACAGCATTCCTGGCAAGACACTTCCGCTGTAACCAGCTGGCGCATTGCATTCCTCTGAACTTATTATTCTGACCTCTCCTTGCCGTAGATTTGTGACTGCGTTGCCTCCGTATGTGAGAGATCCCCATCCTGTGACATATGCAGCAGAACCAGGGATGATATTTTGGGTTGCTGCTGGGAGACATACCCTATGGATATTTCTGGAGAAGGCGACAGGTCTGTCAAGTTGTACAACGGCGATGTCATTGTCACGAGTTACAGAGCTGTACCCGTCGTGGGCTAAAATAGCCCTTACTCTCACTCTCAGCCTAGGGCTTATTGCAGAAACTCCAAAGGTGGCTGTCCAATATTGAGGATTAGGATAACTTCTGAAGCAATGAGCTGCAGTCAGGACCCACGTGTTACTGATCAGGGCACCTCCACAGTGGTGGACATTATTGAGCTGTAGACTGACTTGCCAGGGCCAGTCACCGGGCTCAGCTTGCTCGCCTCCAATGATTCTCTCTTCTGACAGTGTTATAAGGTCAGGACGTGCTCCACATTCTTGAGTCAAAATATTTTCTGTATCCTTTGCCTAGTTCTTATGCCTAGTTTCCTGGACTGCCAATTTGAATACGATCATGTAGTCAGCCTGGCTCATTGAATGATCTTACACAGAATATCTTCTGACTTCAGGGAACATATTCAGAGTATAGATGCCATTGAAGTTCCAATTCTCTTAATGATAATTTGTGGTCCTTTTTTTTTTTTTTTCTTTTTTTTTTAATATTCAATCTGTTGCTCACAACTTCAGATGGCTAAACCTGGAATCTGATCTTACATCAAGATAGCGAATGCCAATTGTATCCCAACTTCCCTGATGCAAATCCATCCTCCAACTTGGCTTCCTCTGTTTGGCAGATTCTTCTCAGTTTCAGCCTTTTCTATTTAATCCATAACTGAGGATGAACATCACACATTTTGCTATAAGTTGTCTTATCCTCAGCCAGAGTAGCTCTTTGCAGGCCTCATTCCTGCCAGTGGTGTCTGTATGCATTTGTGATGATATAGAAAACACGATATATACTCAAAGTCAGAGTTGTTGCAAGTGCCAGAGTTGATGTAGCAGGTTGGGGTCCAGTGAGGTTGGTTAGTAGACCACGTGAGGAGTTATTCCCTTTTAACCATAGACAATCTAACAAGGGAGAGGGGCTTTTTTGTTTCAGTTTCAGAATGACTACTGACTTTTCTATAGGGATTCAACATTTCTGGAATTCACTGGTTTTCAAATTGTTCATCAAGATTCTTTACATAAAACTATAGGCATCAGCATATAAACAAGCAAGCAAACAAACAAACAAAAACTATAGGGGCCATTGAATTGGAAATGATTGCTCTGTATGCCTGGACGTAAATCCATGGGTCTATATCACTTAAGAACAGCAACTAAATAGGCTACAGAAATGGCAAGCACTGTGCAATTTTCTCCATTGTCAAGGAGGAGAAACAAAGTGCCTAGAGCACTAAGCAGCCACCATCAGGAAAAAGTTTTTCTGACTGAACTATGTTTGCAATAGGCAGAATTGTAACAGAATGAAATGATATATACTATGGCATGAATAGAACTTTCAACTACAAGTCATAGCCATGGCCAAGTATTTCTATAATTGTGACATTTTGAATTTCATTCTCTAAGAAAATCATACATCATTAGATTGTAACACCATTGGTGCAGTTTACTAACTTCAAAGCCCAACTTAATATGTTGTCTATATAAAGTTTATATTATGTTAATTTTTAAAAGGCCAAACTTATTTCCAGTTCTATTAGACTCATATAATGGCAATTTAGATAAGTGAAGTTTTCATAATGCCTCAGTTTTATGCACTAATATTTAGGGCATTTCCATTAGATAAGAACGTCTCTTAACCTCTATTCTAGGTCTTTGATTATAAAGTTATTATATTGGTGGGTTATAGTATGCTTAACTCTCAGTTGGTATGGGTAAGGGAGTCCCTGAAAATGTACATATCATTGTTATATGATCCTGTTTTCAAAATCATTTCTTCTACCTCTATGTGCATTGTCTTATTCAGTTTGCTAGGCTGTCTATAGCATATCTTGTATTTACTTCTTTAAAATGTTGAAAATATCAGTGTATGCCTCCTTAGAATTTGGTGCCTTTTGTAAATATCATTCCTTTTATGATTTCTTCTACTGATTAAATTTTGATTTATTCAAAACACAAAATTTTTGTGTAAATTTAATTTACCACAGCAGTAGTAGGATAAGAGTTATTTCTGAGGGATATTATGATACTCAGACATTCTTTTTCAAGCAGATGATTTTCTCTTGATCATAAGCTCAAGCTAAATTATAATACTGGACAGTGTCTTTAAGAAATATCTTACTTTTAAGGATAGAGGAGGTAGCTCCATCGTTAAGAATGCATACTACTCTTAGAGTACAAATCCAGCACCTACAGCAGGGCTCATAACTACTATTTCTATAGCTTACACACAAAGAAGAATTACAAGTATAAAAATTTGTTTTGTGCAGGGAAGAGCACATCAGGTAGTTATCCAATATCATATGATTATCCCTGAAAACATGCATGGGGTAACATTATACAGACTCTGCAGTGAAGACTTATGTATTTAGGGAGCATGTAAATGTATGTATTTACACACACACACACACACACACACACACACACACACACACACACACACACACACATATATATATATATATATATATATATATATATATATATATATATATATATATACCATTAATGAAAAAGTATTTGATAAAGATTAAGGAAAGGATTTGGAAAAAAGAAAGGAGACTACAAAATGATGTTATTATGAACCCAATATAAAAGAAATAATTTAAAATACCAAGTAAAAATTAGCTGATGGATAATATCCTTAAATAAATAAATAAACAAATAAATATTTCATGGGAGACATAGTAAAGAATGAAGTGTAATCTAACAAAACTCTCACATATATTTGGAACCAAAGATGTTCTCATTGATATAACTTGTGTTAGTTGATTGCAATAATTTCAAATTAATTTGATTTAAGATATCAAACTAATATCAAATTAATTTGATATCTGAAAATTTACCTGGGAGGTTTTCAATAACTTTGCAACTAAACCTCAAATAACTGAGGTAAAATCTAGGCTCAAGTCAACAACTGTAATTCTTTAGTTGTGAGTTCACCTGAGTGTTCATTTCATGCTCCTGAAAGGCATATGAATCATCCTGCTGCAGAAAGGAGATGCCAAGGTCCCATCTGGGCCTGAGTTGTGAAGTGCATCCTCAGAATGGGTAGCTCAGGAACAATGGCTCCCAAACTGCCAGTAAAGCGAGAGCCCTAAAAGGGGACAAAATGGAGGTCACTAGCAATTGCAAAAAAAGAATAACCTGTCTCTTTTGTGAGAAATGTGGTTTTTTGAGTTAAACTGATCGATGTGAATTCTGTGAGTTACGTGAATGGCAGTGTTTATACAGAAGTGACAAATGAGTTGAAATCTTCATCATTTCTGCCATACTGAGAGCCCAGCACTTACTGGCTGTTTTCTCTGGGGTCCAGTCATCTAATATATGGCCAGTATATTTGAGTGCTCTTGAGGATGAGGACTCTAGGTCACGGAGGTGGCCTTTGCCACAGCAGATAGGCACAGAAACTCTTATGTGTATCAGAAGAGTTAGTGCTGTTCCATCGTTATGTTTCTTACTGTTTTAAGTGGGATAAAAGCAGTGCTGGAAATTCAGGCTTCTTACATCTCTTATGTTCAGTATAGAAAAAAAAAACCTTCAATTTTAGAAAACATAAGGAGGTAGCTATTAACAGGGATGCGAAAATATGACTGAGATATTATACCTCAAATATGAGTTCACTAAAATAAGTGGAAATAAAATGTATTTATTTCATTTTACAGTTATTAAACACTACTGAAAGAAACTCAGGATTTATTATCACTACTCTCTTTTAAAAGGCAAAATTATTAAAGACCTAATAAGGTTCAAATTGTGTCTCTGGGCACATCTGCACAAAGTTCATTGTTTGCCTCTTTGAGCGATAAAACAAAAATTGTTAAGACAATCTGAACTACTTCAGTAATTATTTTATATATGTGCAGAGCATCACATAAGATCTTTCTTCGAGCTCCTTTATACCAGTAGTAGTCATCCAAAGCCTTTCATATGAGTAAGACCTCAGAGAACCTTGAGAAAGGTTGTTCGAGGTAGTCAGTTTAACCGACAAAGAGGTATAAGCCATGCAATGGGAGAAAGAGGAGGAATAAATAGATGGAATATTAATTAAGTGATCTATAAACTATGACACATGTGAATAAGATTGGCAAAACTGTTTTAATATAATGATTGTCAAGTTGAGAAGTGTTTTGTATTTAAAAGGTATGCTCATTTCAACATTCTTTTAATAAAATGTATTTCAATGTCAAAATATTTTTAAAAGTATGAAAGAAAAAAAATTTACAGAAAATTTTAGGTATCCAGTTAAATATGTCTCAAATAAGTTGTACTTATTTTTGCATTATCTATGTGAATAGATAGCATAATTTTTCTGCAGAAATGAAATAAGGTATTTATATACTAATATGCATATGGTTTATTAAAATAGGGTCTCAAATTTATCACCAGGCTAGTCTTGAATTCCAGGTAATCTTTCTGTCTCAGGTTGCTGAGATTTTAGACATGAACCATAATGTCTGACTCTATTCTATCTTTCACCTTTTGTTTAAAATGTGTTATGAGTTGAACTAACAAAAGTCATAAGGATTATTTCTTTATGTGGTATCTTTCTGTTTGTTTTGTTTTAGTAAAAGTGCTCATATTTGAAAGGTCACACTAGCTGTAAAATAAAATGATAACCAAGTATATATAAATTATATTAAAAACAAATCAATTTTAGTATAATCAAGCCAACGTGATAAAATAAATATACTTTATTACCTGAAATTTAACTTTAGCAGAATTTCAGACTGTATTTGATAATTTTGGCTAGGACATCAAGGTGCCGGAACGGGGACCCCAGCAGTGTTATGAGGAGCAGGATTCAGTGAAAATGCCTAAATTCATCAAGTTTACCTTGGGTTAGCCTGCTGTTGAAATCCTACAACATAGACATTTTTAGGTCTAACACTGGCTTATGATTATATTTCTAAAAGAACACAATACCAATTACCCATTTAGCCTCAAATTTATCTGCAATTATTAATATGTTCATAATACTACTTGTGTCCCTAAAGAACTCCTTCCTATGAGGTTAAATCAAGAGAGACTTTCTTTATATTACATTCTAAAATTCTAAGCATCTAATCTATTTGACCATCACCAAAATATTTTTGTACCATTTTTTGTCTGTAACTTAAAAAAAATTATGAAGTGAAGGACATAGTAAGATTTACTTCTATATATTTTATGGCATTTATATTAGTTTTGGAAGAAGTTACACCTTTATCTAGATTTCCAGTTTAATTTTCTCAATCATGGTATTAATTCTTTTCCATTATTATCACATGAGATTCAAATTATTACTTACAGAAGCTTTGCAATTTCATAAGGTCCCATTTGTCGATTCTTGATCTGACCGCCAGGCCAGTGCTGTTCTGTTTAGGAATTTTTCTCCTGTGCCCATATCTTCGAGGGTTTTCTCCACTTTCTCCTCTATAAATTTCAGTGTCTCTGGTTTTATGTGGAGGTCTTTTATCCACTTAGACTTAAGCTTTGTACAAGGGGATAAGAATGGGTCAATTTTCATTCTTCTACATGATAACCGCCAGTTGTGCCAGCACCATTTATTGAAAATGCTGTCCTTTTTCCACTGGATGGTTTTAGCTCCTTTGTCAAAGATCAAGTGACCATAGATGTGTGGATTCATTTCTGGGTCTTCAATTCTATTCCATTGATCTGTCTGTTGCTGTACCAGTACCATGCAGTTTTTATCACAATTTCTCTGTAGTGCAGCTTAATGTCAGGCATGGTGATTCCCCAGAGGTTTTTTTATAGTTGAGAATGGTTTTTGCTATCCTAGGTTTTTATTATTCCATATGAAATTGCAAACTGCCCTTTCTATCTCAGTGAAGAATTGAGTTGGGGTTTTGATGTGGATTACGTTGAATCTGTAGATTGCTTTCAGCAGGATAGCCATTATGATTATAATATTATGCTTTAAAAACCTTTAGAAAACTTACTTTGGTATATATATATATATATATATATATATATATATATATATATTACAGAAATAAAGGTATATGTTACAAAATAGTTACATTTATTAATTTACTAATCAAGTATTACATTAATTAAATGGTCATATATATGGATTATAATCAATAAATAATATATCTTTTATGCTTTAAATCAATTGAGAAAGTGCTTGGTACCATCAATATAACAGTAAAAGAAATAGGATATTACATTGGAGAAAGTATGTTTTAAAAGTGGATATCACATTATGAATAATGCCTGTGAATAAATGAAGAAGATACATATTATTTTAGATAGCATTCTATTAAAACATAACATGAACCAAGTATAGAAAATAAGAATATGAAGATCAGTTACCTTTTATTTTTATATCGGAATGAAAACAACTCACTTAGAAGGTAACCAGTAAACAAATATCACAGCAGGAGGCAATGCCATCAGAGAATCTGTGTGGCACCTTTCATATAGTAATTGATTCCCATTGTGTGACTATATCTTGCTTCCTAAATCCAAAGGAGGTCAGCAAGCTCCAACTGGAGAACATTGAAATAGAGGAATGGAAGATACTAGAAGAAAGAAATCCATGAGTCTGGCCAAACAAGACAGTAGTGGTTATTGAAACCACTGTGGCAGATGAGATCAATGGAAATGGACAGACACATTCACTAGAAATATTTGGAAGTACCTAACTTTTGATAGAAGACTCTGGAAAGATGGCAATGGTTTGAAGATAATAGGACATTCATTTTCTTGTCTAGTAACCTTCAAAATATGCAGCCATCACTTGTGCTACATGAATTTAACAGTTAAGATTTTTTTCATTTTCTTTTTTTTTCTTATTTTTTGATGAAATATAGTTGAATGATGATGAATATATGTGAATTTTCTCAAAAGAGAAGACAAATCTGGGAAATTTAACTATTTATATAGGCAGAATGGAAGTTTAAAAAATTCAAACTGGGAAAGAATTGAGTCTAATAAAAAAGAGTAGAGAGGATAGGTTATCAATTGGGGGGGGGGTGAGGTTGCCATCCCAAAATGACACCACTCACCCAAAATTGCTCCTGTCTGAAAGAATTACAGGGATGGACATGGAGAGGAGCCTGAGAAAAAGAAGGTCCAGTGACAAGCCCAAAGTGGGATCCAGGTCAAGGTGAAGGTCCCAAGGCTTGACACTATTACTGAGGCTATGGAACACTCACAAAAAGGGACCTATCATGACTGCCCTCCGAAAGACCCAACAACAGGCAGCTGAAAGAGTCAGATGTAGATATTTGTACCCAATGGACAGAAGCAGCTGATCCCTGTTGTTGAATTAGGAAAAGCTGAAAGAAGCAGAGTTGAAGTGCGATCCTGTAGAACCAGCAGTCTCAATTAATCTGGACCCCCGAGATCTCTCTAACACTGGACCAAAGAGATAGCACGCACCAGCTGATATGAGACCCCCAACTAACATACAGTAGAGGACTACTGGGTCTGTGTTTATTCAGAGATGATGTGTTGTGGCAATACTCCAACCCAAATATGCCCAGCAATGAATACATGATCCAGTTAATATGAATACATGCTGTGTTCTTAGATTGGGCAGATCTACCCCTACACTACCATCTTCCACATCTATGAGACCCCTTAGAACTTGCAGTTTGTCCAGGCCATGTGCTTCTTTCTGCTCTGCTTTTCTTCTTCTTCCTCCTCTGCATCCTCTCCAGCCTCCATTTTCTCCCCCTTCTCCCTCCCTAGCTTCTGCTACCCTTCTCTTTTATCTGCCCAATTATTAGCTCTCTTTTATTTTACAAATTATGGTGGGAAGTAAGTTTTCAGAAAAATTACCTGAGTGCTGACTCATTCCTTGTTCACAACAACTCACAGGAGAAAAGAATTAACATCAAATATAATAGCCCCAGGACTATCCACAACAATGATGCACCTAACCCTCAAGAGAATGAAAGGCCCAGGGAATTTAGAGGTCAGGTGTGGTGGTGAGTGAGGGCATCCATATGGAGACAGGGGGTTGGAGAGGGAGTGTGGGATGTGGAGCAGAAAGAGCTTGAATGTGGGGGGGGGGGCAGGGAATAGAATATGGAGTATAAAAAATAAATTAATGCCAGGCAGTGGTGGTGCATGCCTTTAATCCCAGCACATGGGAGGCAGAAGCAGTAGGATTTCTGAGTTTGAGGCCAGCCTGTTCTACACAGTGAGTTCCAGGACAGCCAGAGCTACATAGAGAAACCAAAAATAAATAAATAAATAAATAAATAAATAAATAAATAAATAAATAAATAAAATTTAAAATAAATAAATAAAATTTATTCACACAAGAATAAACGTAGTATAGCTGATTTTCATGAGTATGAATAACAGATTGAAAACAAAAAAACAAAAAGACAAGACAATAACATTTTTATAGACTGACCCAAAGCGTAAGATTCTTATTAATATATTAGTGTTTAGGTATATGGAGCCTTGCCACTTATCAGTTTCTTCTATAGGGACCAGAATGGAAAGAGGACTATACACCCCTGCCCCAGCTATAGTTGGAACTTGCAGGTAAATCATGCTTTATAACAAATATCCTATGGTAGACACTCTATTCTTAGTTAAATACTTGCTCAAGAAAATTAAATTGATCTTTGTAATTTTCTCTTTCACTTTGAACTCATGTCCAATTGTGGATAATTTCATGGTTTGAAAACTAGCCTTTCTTAGTATATTTATTCTGGAATCATCCAGCAGAGGAAAGACTGTACTATTTTAATTAAACAGAAGACAATACATGAAAGAAATGTTTCTGAGGATATACATTTTCCTGTGTCTGTGTGTGAATAGAGAGCAATTTCATTTTAGGAGTTATGTAGATATATAAATGGTTGAAATTTACATATTTACTGATACATTATGTAAGTATATGATTGATAGATAGTACACACAGACTAATAACAGAATGATAGTAAAAGAAACAATTATGGGTATTTCTGGAGAAAATTGTGCCAAGAATTCATAAGTATTTGTCTTTTTATAAAAATCATCATAAACTACATTTTTCATCTTTGGTAAAAACTGAAGTTTTCATACCCAGAAACAAAAATTCCAAAAACAAACTTTGGAGGATTATGTGGCACCATCAACTTTGTTAAATGTGCTATATATGGAAATTATGTATTATTTCCACTTGTTGTTAATAAGTTCATCTTAAAATAGTATAAGTAGCTTGATACTTAATACTGAGCTGGATCATTAAGCATTTTATGCAGGAATTATACGCTTTCTATAATAGACTCTAAGTTGTTTGCAGAAACATTTATTACCTAGAGCTTCTATAATAACAAAATGGAATGTACAGCACTGAAAACATTGATCCAGTTTGGTCTCTAGAATGCCAAGTGGTTTAATGACATGTGTGCTGTAGAAGATGTAGAAAGTCTATTGCAGGATTTGAGAGACACTTAGCTTTATGAGTTTCAGCAGGAACATGATTACTAGAAATCACTTACAGAGTCCTAATCTTGTTTTTACCAATAACTTGCTTGGAACTACAACTTTTCATAACCTTTTTGCTTCAAAAGAATTAACTGCAAGCTATTTTAGTGGCCTTTAAAGGAGCTAGAGATTTCTATCATAGTACTGTGCTTTAAACAAAGAAAAATTGTAACAAGATTGCTACATGTCTTATTTCATAGGTTTCTATAACCCTTAGCAATTGAATATTATATGTCTGCCATAAGACTTCAAGTCAAAGATATTAAAACATGATTGACATAAATCTGTCGTGAAGTAAAAAAGTAAATATGTAGGCTGTGAACGAGTCCAATACATGTAAAACCAAAATTCATGATTTTGACTAATATGAAATTCTAAATTTTTTCTTCTGGCCAACTGAAATTAATTATCATTCAATTGATTATTTTAAAAACAAATATTTATTTTATTTTATTTTTAAATATTTGTCTCTTTGTTTGTGTAGAGGAAGTAGAATGGCTGTGTGAGAGCAGACACTTTGGAGTCCAGAAGAGGGCATACTGCTCCATGAAAGTAGATTTACAGACAGTTGTCTGTGCTCAGAAACCATTTCCACCCCATTCTAGAATGCTGACTGGTTTGATCATAAACAAGCTTTTGACAGGGAACTACAGTTTCTTTGAAGTCATGAATGCAGTTGTTCATCATGTCCAAAAGGCACTCTTTCTATCCAGTCTTCCCTAACCTTTGCCGTTTAACAAACTTTTCATCCTTTTTTTTTTCCATTTCATTATTCTGCTATGAATAAAGAGTATGCTACCTATGCCTTAATGGTAGGTGAGAATTTTCCTGTCACTTACCTTTGAACTTCAACTAACTATGAGTTTCTCTATGTTAACCACAATACACTACATGAAGATACTTCTCTGTTGAGGTCTAATATCTGGACTAATTAATGGAGGTGGTATTTAGAGAACTGTACATCACACTGAACTATACTATTAATATATTAATATATATTTACTTTTCTGCTTACATCATAAAATATTAGGATATATATATATATATATAATTTTCTTTGGACTAATGTGGACACCAATACATCCAAATTCTAAACAAAAGAAAAAGACAAAATAAAAATAGAACAGTTAACACTATTAAAATTTAAATTCGAAATAATTATCCATAACAATAATGAGAGAAAATGAAATGCAGTAATAAGCAAGGCTTATCTAGACCACTTGCCAATAGAAAGAAGCAGAAAAGACCCTGCAATATATAACTGAAGATTAAAATCAACACTAATTCAAACAGTAATAGATATGAGTACCTTTTGATTTTGATAAATACACTAAAGAGAGGTTTTACTCCTTCTCTGTCCAAGAACTATAGGTTACAAAGTAGATAAAATTGCTTAGTGATCAAATCCCATGGTTCTCAATATCTTTGGATTGTGAAACTGCGCAAGGAGGCCAATAAATTAATCAATATACCTAACAATATCATTTTAATTCTGTCAGTCAAAATATCACTAGATACTAGATTAGAAAGCTTATATGAAGAAACTGGTGGGATGGCTCCACAGTTAAGAGCTCTCCTTGCTCTTACAGAAGACTAAGGTTCAATTCCTAGCACGGTGGTTCAGAACCATTCATAACTCTTTGTGCGAATCTGATACTCATTTTTGATCTCCACGGGCAACAGGCATGCATGTGGTGAACAAATGTACATGTAAAGCTATAGCTCAACATTTAAAGACCTTTTCTGTCATGTCTAACCAACTTGAGGTCAAATTCTGAAACACTTTGAACAAAAAAGTGTTATAAGTTATCTTCTGACTTCCACAGATGTTACTTACATGCAAACGCACACATGCATAGACACACACACACACACACACACACAGAGAGAGAGAGAGAGAGAGAGAGAGAGAGAGAGAGAGGACAAAGAAGGGGACACTGAAACAAAAAGCAAGGGAGAGAGGAAGGGAGATTGATTTATCCATATGCAAAGAAATACACACAGTAAACAAAGTAAAAATATATATTTTATAAATATATGCAGAGGAACACCTATAATTAAGGCAAGTAGCAGTAGAAGTGGGGCATTAGGATTCAAGATTATACTTAAATACCTAGTGAGTTTGATGTCATCTTAGGCTTCATGACTGTCTCAAAATGAAAAACAAAAAAGGAAGGAAAATTAAAACAACAACAACAAACAAACAAACAAACAAACAAACAAAAAAAAAAAACAAAAAAACCCTAAAATTTGATCAAGCCATACCCAGGCACTCTCCCTATCATAAAGTTAGTAAACTTCAATTTATTTAAACTTTATGTTTAGTGCACTACTACTCATAATATTATTGATCTTCATCTTCATCTTCATCTAATCTGTTGGAAGGATAAGGGGAAACACTTAGGTTTTTCAAAAGCAAACTAGTCCTGCCTAAGAGAGGCCCTTTGGTATTGCAAACTTTATATGCCCCAGTACAAGGGAATGCCAGGGCCAAGAAATGGGAGTGGGTGGGTAGGGGAGCAGGGCAGGGGTAGTTATAGGGAACTTTTGGGATAGCATTTGAAATGAAAATAAAGCAAATATCTAATAAAAAAAAAGAAAGAAAGAAAGAAAGAAAGAAAGAAAGAAAGAAAGAAAGAAAGAAAGAAAGAAAGAAAGAAAGAAAGAAAGAAAGAAAGAAAGAAATTTCCTGGGATCTGCCTCTTGGTGCCACTGGATGATCTAAACTACAACATCAACTCACACATGAATCTCTAGGTTCTCAATTTCCCACACATTTTGGACTTATTTAACATGTACTTAGATTTTAATGTTATACTTATATACAGAAGATTTAGCAGTATACATTTAACCCAGTTTGGTGGCCAGTTCTTTAGTCCTTGCCGTTTGTAGCTTGGCAAAGCAAGCAACAGATTTAGGACTCAGGACGATTCCTCCACAGTGTGATGGATCTCATCTCATCAGTCCTTGTGATTGGTCCGAACAGCGTCCACCAGCTTCACAAAAGCATCTTCATCTTCCTGCTTTGACCTGTGTGGGAAGGCAACAGTGGTTCACGTCTTTCTGTGGACCAGTTGTCCCAGCCTGGCCTTTTTCTTGATGACACAGTAGGGAACCCTCATCTTTCAACATAGGGCATGTAAAAAAACCCACCATCTCAACGGGGTCTACACCATAGGCAATCACCATCATCTGAGTCGACTTGTTCTCCACCAGGTAAGGGCTGTACTAACACCTGCCTGCAGGACCGGCAGTCTCTAAGGTGGTAAATTCCCTTGATCAGGAGCTATCTTCTCAAAATGGGCCAGTTGCTTTTACTTCTTTTGCTTTGTATCTGGCCTGTACTGGTGGGTGAGTGCTGAGTGCTATTTGCCAGTCCAAACTAGATTTAGATGCAGATATCTTGTTGATTTTGATTCAGATATCTTTTTGTTTTGCAGATGAACCTGAAATAATTCATACGCCTAAAGATATTCCAAGTTATTCTATGTAAATCAATGTGATGTCCTCCATAAAACATTTCCAAAACAATTGCATATAAAAGAAGATAAAAATATAAACATCTACTTTAGAAACCATATAAATTCTTAAAAGATACCTGTCTGAGAGGAGGACTCTTTAAATACGTATAGCTTCACTGGTAACTCTGGCAACACTACAATAGAAAAACAAAGTCAAGTTTATACTTCTCTACTGCAGCTTCTCCTGGGAAATATAATGAAAGAATAAACAATCTAAGAACAGAGTGGGTATCTATCTTCAACATCTTCTTTGTTTTATAAGCAGAAAAAAATATCTTTTATGTAAAAGAAAAGATTTATTCTCAGCCCTTTTTTAGAGATCAAGTGTGAAGAAGAGAGCATAATTTCTTTGAAGGCAAACTGTACACACAGCATTGATAAAAGTGTGTGAAGTGAAACAAAAGATAATGTTTGAAAATGGTTTTCATTATCGAGGTATTCAATGTTACTTAAATGTATGAAAATCAAACACTTTAATACTTATACTATTATACATGTGTTAAACATGTAAGGAAGAAGAACTTAAGTGACCATTCCAATATATGGAAGTAATTTAATATATTTTGAGGTAGGTAAATTTATAATATGATGATAAGTTTCTCAGGCTCTGATGTATGTATTCAACCAAACCTTAAGTTAGATAATATTATAGAATGATTTCAAACAGGTAATCTATGAAAACAATTAGCTTTATTTTTGAGCTGTATAAGGAACACCCCAAACAAGTAATGTTCAATCTTTCAGTGCAGAATTCAAAGACAGATGAAAGTAATAGTTGAAATAACAAAAAGGATTAGATGGCTAATGAGGATAGGAGAGACAAAACTAGATAACTTTTTAGGACATTAGAATAACTTGAGGCTTACACCAGAGGCAGGAGGGAAAATGGAGACCTCAATTCATTTCTGAAAACAGCTAAATACTTCCAATGAATTGTAAGTGGTAGTGTGATTTTTTTTTTCTGTTTTAAGACAAAATTTCACTAAAGCTGAAATTTAAAAATTAAGTTTATATTACCCTGTGATGAAAACCTGTATTTTCCATGTCAGATTTTTGTTACATGTATCACATATATCACATGTCCTACAAAAGAGAGTGCAAACACAGCCCATCCTACAAAGACCTATGCAATGAGTTTCCCCACACTTGGGGAAGTTAGAAAGGACAGCACACAGTGAGAACAATGCACTTGTCACACTCTGGGAAAACTGGGTTCTGAATCTTAGTATCTTACCTGAGCAAAGTAAAGAAATATCAGCTACTTAATTTAACATATGAATTAATAGACTTCTGTTTAAGGGTCATTAAGCAATAAAAATAGAGTGCAATTTAATCCATGTTGCAAATTCTCACAATAGCCTAAATTATAGAAGCTTTTGAAAATATGTTAAACAAAATTTTCCAGCTACAATTTTAAGTCATGTTTATATTAAAAACCTCTAAACTTCCTTAAAATAAGAACTCTGAAAATAAAATAATACACTTAGTGTTCACCATAGTAGTGGAGTTACTAGATAAAGAAGTAAGATAAGAAAATAGGGGTTAATTTTAAAAGGAATAAACATGTCATCATATTAAATTCAATATCCATGTATACTATTTGAAAAAAAATTAATTCCATTATAGAACAAAATGTAGATTATGAAATAATAAAAACATTAAGATAGAAATAGTAAGGCATATTTGACTAGAGATAGCATTAATTCTTCATAAAACAATGACAGAAATTCTATCTCACATTGTCAGAAGATAGTTTTAACACACATACATAAATGTAATTGCGATCTGGCATATGTAAACTCCACTGTGATAAAACAGAAGAAATGCAATTAAGAAATAGACAGCTGGAGGAATGATTTCAACTTTTATTTTCTGGTAAAATGAGAAATTTGTTAGAAAAAAATATTCTAATCACTGCTTATTGATAAAATTCAACTTAGAAATATAATATCCATATTCAAATGGACAACCACACTCAAATAAAATATGAGGGGTGTAAATTTGTAGAGTATTTGAAACACCATACACTACTTGTTTGAAATAGCCATGAAGTTATTTTTGAAAGCCTTACTGATGCTAAAAAAGAGACTAGCCTATATTTTGAAAATTCAACTTCATTTGAGGAAAATCTATATTTTCTTAACTAGGAAAATGTTTAAAAATTCTTTCAACTGCAAATTTATATTATAGTCCGAATTAAAGATGTACACTCTTAAAATTGCAATAGATAATACTCTGTGACCAATATACACAAAAAACATTTCAAAAATCATCCTTATGGCTGGCTAAGTTTAATAGCATTAGGATTTCTTATCAGAAATAAAATTTTAGTAAATACATTTCTACTACTAACTCTCACTATAAAATTTCATGATTATATGTAATAAGGATATTCATGCATATTCATGATTCATAATAAGGTCATTCACTTTTGAGATTATTCAGTAAATTTTATTCTCCTAGCAGAAACATCTGGTCAAAGCTATGTTTCTTATGAGTAATAGTGATTAAAACAGAGAGATGGTTTATACGTTATTGTAACATGCTACTGTTTTATGCTTATCCTATGAGGTGTGTCCAGTCTGTAGAGAGAATTGAATTTATGATTCATGAGTTTTGCATTAATTTTAAGAATTCTAATTTTAAAATTAGCATTCTAATTTTTGTATTTTAGTTACATGTATATTTTTAAAAAGAAAACAAACAATTTTTATTAGATATTTTCTTCATTTACATTTCAAATGTTATTCCGAAATTCCCCTATACCCTCGCCCTCCCCTGCTCACCAACCCACCCACTCCCACTTCCTGGCCCTGGCATTCCCCTGTACTGATGCAAATAATCTTTGCAAGAGCAAGGTCCTCTCCTCCGATTGATGGCCAACTATGC
Organism: Mus minutoides; assembly: GCA_902729485.2. NCBI lineage: Eukaryota > Metazoa > Chordata > Mammalia > Rodentia > Muridae > Mus > Mus minutoides. Next base: position 27,923 of record LR753980.1, on the reverse strand, counting down.
CATCTTCTGCTACATATGCAACTAGAGACACAGCTCTTGTGGGTACTGGTTAGTCCATATTGTTGTTCCTCCTATAGGGCTGCAGATCCCTTCAGCTCCTTGGGTGCTTTCTCTAGCTCCTCCATTGGGGGCCCTGTGTTCTATCCAATAGATGACTGTGAGCATCCACTTCTGTATTTACCAGGTACTGGCATAGCCTCATAAGAGACAGCTATAATAGGGTCCTGTCAGCAAAATCTTGCTGGCATTTGCAACAGTGTTTGGGTTTGGTGGCTGTTTATGGGATGGATCCCCGCTTGGGGCAGTCTCTGGATGGTCCTTCCTTCAGTATCAGCTCCAAACTTTGTCTCTGTAACTCCTTCCATGGGTATTTTGTTCCCCATTCTAAGGAGGAAGGAAGTATCCAAAATTTGGTCTTCCTTCTTCTTGAGTCTCATGTGTTTTGCAAATTGTATCTTGGGTATTCTAAGTTTCTGGGTTAATAACCACTTATCAGTGAATGCATATTATGTGAGTTCCTTTGTGATTGGGTTACCTCACTCAGGATGATAACCTCCGATCCATCCATTTGCCTAAGAATTTCATAAACTCATTGTTTTTAATAGCTGAGTAGTACTCCATTGTGTAAATGTACCACGTTTTTCATATCCATTCCTCTGTTGAAGGAGATCTAGGTTCTTTCAAGCTTCTGTCTATTATAAATAAGGCTGCTATTATCATAGTGGAACATGTGTCCTTATTACAAGTTGGAACATATTCTGGGTATATGTCCAGGTGCAATTGCTGGATTATCTGTTAATACTATGTCCAATTTTGTAAGGAATGCCCAAACTGATTTCCAGAATGGCTGTACCTGCTTACAATCCCACCAGCAATGGAGGAGTATTCCTCTTTCCCCACATCCTTGCCAGCGTCTGCTGTCAGCTGAATTTTTGATCTTAGCCATTCTGACTGGTAAAATCTCAGGGTTGTTTTGATTTGCATTTCCCTGATGATTATGGATGTGGAACATTTTTTCAGGTGCTTCTCAGCCATTTGGTATTCATCAGTTCAGAATTTGTTTAGCTCTGTACCCCTTTATTAATGGGGTTATGTGATTTTCTGGGGTCCAGCTTCTTCAGTTCTTTGTATATATTTGATATTAGTCCCCTATTAAATTTAGAATTTTAAAAGATCCTTTCCCAATCTGTTGGTGGCCTTTTTGCCTTATTGACAGTGTCTTTTGCCTTACAGAAGCTTTGCAGTTTTTGAGGTCCCATTTGTTCATTCTCGATCTTACAAAATAAATTGTTTCCTCTCCATGTTGTTTTTCATCATACTGTTTTTAAAACAACATTGAAAGACTAAAAAAGAAACTATTAGATGGAACACAGGGTTCCCAAGGGAGGAGCTAGAGAAAGTACCCAAGGAGCTGAAGGGGTCTCCAATCTTATATTTGGAAGAAAAATATGAGCTAACCAGTACCCCCAGAGCTCGTGTCTCTAGCTGCATATGCAGCCGAAGATGACCTAGTTGGCCATCATTGGGAAGAGAGGCTCCTTGGTCATGCAAACTTTATATGCCCCAGTACAGGGGAACGCCATGGCCAAGATGTGGGAGTGGGTTGGTAGGGGAGCAGGGCGGGGGATGGGGGAGGGTTTAGGGGACTTTTGGGATAGCATTTGAAATGTAAATGAAGAAAATATCTAATAAAAATTGGAAAAAAATAAAGCTCATATTCTCTATGGGAAAAAAAAAAGAAACTATCTAATTATCAGGGCTTTTCAGAACTCTGTTAAATTAGATTTAGATATCTTTCTACATTAATTTACTCAGTATGCATTGTGACTTCAAATCTTTAGATTGAGATAAGTATAAGCAAACCCATGTTGGAATCATTCAGCAAAAATGACATAGTGTCCTGAGCAATAATATATGTGTCCATATCCATCTGCTTAGCATATGATTTATGTTAGGGAATGTCACCTGACGATTTTATTGACATCCTCTGAGGTTGCAAATAGTAGGAGGCTACTTCAGAAATACCTGGTGTGGTTAAGACAAAGCAATTTACTTTTACTGCCTGCCAGATATGTAAATTAGATTCCAAGTACTCATCCCACCGTCCCCCGCCCCAGGAGAAAGTGATAAATGGCCTCTTTGTCAAATTAAGAAAGATCAAGGAATGCCACTTTGTAAAGCATTACCCTGCTGCTTTGTCTCAAGCTCTGGTGCTCACATTTGTAATCAGATTCAAGTCTACAATTGGACAGACCTTTTCCTGGATGCATAGCCCTACTTCATATCAAGAGGTTTTGTTTTGATGGATCCTGTACTGTCAGCAAGCCCATCTGTTGGCATATGGAAATGGGGTAAAAAACAAATTAAAACAGCCACATAAGTTACAAATCAATGACTAAACTGCTTTATCTTTCATTGGCATAATAAGAACATTGAACTCTTTGCTGGAAAATAAAGATGATGGGTCTCTCTCTCTCTCTCTCTCTCTCTCTCTCTCTCTCTCTCTCTGCTACTGAGAAACGATAATGTGATTAACAAGGAGGGTGATATCAGTTCTCACATAATTCTTCTGTATAGTCAAGTCTACTGCTATTGAAATAATGACATTTTGAGGAAAAGACAACAACAACAGTATATCCATCTTCTCTATTTTTGTTATTACTGATAAATAATGACAGTCTAAGTTTGCAAAATTTTAACACACCTTTAAATATATTAAAGCCTCACAGTAAAAGTTCCTTATTATGTCTTTTAAAATTCAGAGTTGTGTTTAAAATTTGTGGTAAATATAATGTTGCTCAAGTATCAACTGGATTGCACATAGTAAAAGCACAGTTTTCTTGAGGTCCATTTAGCAGCTAAGCATGTGATTACAGTAATTTCTCTGGATCTGTACTGTCATAACTGTGTGAGTATATGAATGGTGCACTATTCATATATATGGATAGTGAGTATATTTTAAAAAGGACACTACAACATCAATGGTAAATAGTGTATTTTAAACTCTATATTATGTAGGTAAAACTAACCCCAAGGGACTTGGAAAATAGCAGTATTAATAGTTTAACTAAGATGATTCATTTTTCATGAAAGTCTAATCAATTGAATAATCATTTACTCATCAATACTTTTGAAATCTCATTGTATGCTTATCATAATATAAATAGAAATAGAAGATTCTTCTTCTTATACATAATATCTAACTGTAGAAATGAAGAATAATTAATACTATCATCATTATTCTTTTAAACTATTTTTGTTGTTGCTGTGTTTTGTTTGTTTGTTCATTTGTTTTTTGTTTGTTTGTTTTTGTTTTTTGAGACAGAGTTTCTCTGTGTAGCCCTGGCTGTCCTGGAACTCACTCTGTAGACCAGGATGGCCTTGAGCTCAGAAATCCACTTGCCTCTGCCTCCCAAATGCTGGGATTAAAGGTGTGTGCCATGATCGCCCGGCCTATTAAACTATTTTTAAAGACAACAATCCAAGAAATGGTATGTCATTGAATTTAGAAATTTGTCAAACTGTTTAAACATGTAACTGATGTTCAGAGAACCATGGAGATTCTATGACACCATGACGTGATTTAATTTGGAAAAAGTTCACAGTACTTAACAATGGACCGAAAAATATAAAAAAGAGAATTTTAATATTGAGAAATAGAACCAAATATTAATTAAGATCAAAATGATTAAATATCTTTAATAATTATAAAATAAAAAACAAACTTACTTACAACTTAACTTTGAAATGATATTTATCTGACAGGAGGGAACATTCAAAGCAAAATTTATTCTAATATTTGGCAAGCATGAACTCAATATTTTAAAAAGCATAAAATATCATAACCATGTAAAACAAAATCAAAACATCTTTTTCCATAGAGGATGAAAACAGAGCATGACAATTGTTCTTCCTACACCTCTATGATAAGAGGTGATGGCAAACTCCATAGCCTGAATTTCTGTAACAGCTCCTCAGAGTTTTGAAGCTGCCAGACCTTAGCATAGCTGACTCCATGATGGAAATACCATTCAGTCCATAAATCTCAGCATGTACATAGTACCACCTGCCAAAATGAAAACAAAAAACCTGGTAAATCAGGGTCCATAGATCTGGGAAAGTCTCTAAATATACTACTCTTGTTTTTGAAATTATTTTTGTTTTCTGTTTCTTGTTAAATGTTCCTGTTCACTGAAGTATGCCAATACAGAATATGATGTTTGTGATTAAAAGCTTATCCTGAGAAAGGATCCATGCTACACCGAGTTCCTGAATGCCCAGTGTAGTCACCAGCTGGCTAATAAAGACTAGTATTGGCTTGAACACATGTCTTAGCAGTCTCCTCTGCTGCCTATCCCATAACAACTTTCTTTTCAGGAAGTAAAGGGAGAAAAGGATTCTTGATTGTCCAGAAAGATAATGTTTCTGAATAATTTGATTATTTGATTTTTAAAAATTGCATTTTCAGGCTTCAGATAATATAAATTGTTATGTTTAAGAAAACTCCTGTGTCTTTTAGAAATAAACTGTTTTGAAAATATATTTTAAAATTCTAAAAAAAAAAAGTACTCCAAGTGGTATATGACAACCTGATGGCTACCAAAAGTGATCTGTTATGATATAGATAATAAGAATGTTAAATTTTTAATTTATAATTTTATAACATAAATTTGATAACAGATATGTCTACTATAGTTTTAAATTGTGAGAGATATACACTTTTAAGAATGATTAAAATGCTTAATTTCATAGTCTTCTATATAAATGAAAAATATTTAAATTATACTTTAACTTTTTATATTTAAATTTAAATATTTATAATTTAATTTATAATTTATATTTAAATTATATTTATATAATATATGAATTTATATTTAAATTTATATGATATATAAATTTGTATTTAAATTATACTTTAATAGCTTTAAATGAAAAAATATTTAAATTATACTTTAATAGAAAAATCTCATTAATGTTTCCCCTTTTTTGAAATCTAAAGCTATAAACCTAAATAAGAAGAAAATATACAAAAAATATTGTATTCCACAACTGATCAATAAATTAAGGGAACACGAAATATTTTCCAATTTCTCCCCCACAGAAGTGGTATACATGTATGTCTTCCATACACAGCTACACTTAATGAAGTCCGAATTTATTTGCTTGCCAAGACTGTATATTTTGATAAAAGCTGACCTAGTGATGTGCCAAGTATGTATCCTGAACTCAGTATGGGTCTGTGGCACAGTGGTAGTATTTACAAACTGCTGGGTAAGTGAACCTATTTCTGACATTCTACACGAAAAGCAGAAGGAAAGAAAATGAAATTCAAATAACTGTTCACAAACAGAAAATACTGCTTTCCGAAGCACTGACTTCTCTCTGAAATTTTCTTACAGAGACATCAAACAAAATATATTCAAGCTAGGTTACATTGAATATGCAAAGTACACTGTGATTTAAAATGAAGATTGATTGTCACATTTTTTTTTACAATGTGTGATTTTTAACTTCAGAAACAGTGATATAGCTGAAGTATCATAAGAATATTTTATTCAAACTGATGGGAAAGGAGTGAGAGAATCAAATGCAGAAAGGGGAAATAGAAGAGGAAAGAACAAAACATAGCCAGGAACACTTAAAAATAAGGACCGTCACATGGGTCACAAGGAATCATATTATAGGAGAAGATTCTAAGTCTATAGTAGATGTACATAAAATATATGCATATATGAAAGAAAGCTAAATCAGAGTTTTATAATAACAAGGAAGCCAAAGCCCCAATTAGATATTTATTGCCACCAAACCTCCAATTTGGTGAGTGGGTTACATCTAATCAAGCTGTTGGTCAAAGATGCCCCCACTGAAACCCAAAACAAGAAACAATAATGCAATGGTAATTGTTTCCCTTTCTAAAATGATGCTAAGGCTCTATTGTTGAAGACAGCATCTATGTAGATAGATGCACAAGGGTGGAGCTGGTATCTACATAAGGTCTCACAAACTAATTGTCATTCATGGTAGTAGAAGGAAGTCTACACACAGGAGGCAAGGAAACAGCAACCCAGCTATTAACATTGTAGATATTCGTGTCCTGCCTGCAAAATAGCTAGTGCAATAGTGGCATAAAAGCTGAGGGAGTAACCAGCCACTAAATCCCTGGAATTAAGGCTCCCTGCATGAGACAGAACTCAAACACTGGCTCGGTAGCCAGGAAAGAGACTAGAGAGACCATGGGTCTAGAGGGAACCCAAATATTATTTATCTGCTAAAGAAATATGGCAATATAATACCTCCTAGTGGCATGTTGCTATACTCATAGATCAGCGTCTTTTTCCGGTGTTATCATAGAAGCTTCCTCTTCTAGATGGGAAGAAATACAGAGACCCACAACTGAATGAGGTGCAGAGATGTAGTCTTTGGAAAATTCGGTCTTAAAAGCGATGACTCTATCAATTTCCTCACCATCAAGACTGAGAATTTTGTGCAAGAGGAAAGAGAAAGATTGTAAGAGCCACTTCTTAAGAAGAAACTCTATGCCAGCAGGAGATGGTTTTGTTCTATCCTTTTTCCTTTGGTTTTATTTTATCTTATTTTATTGTCATTATATTTAGACATCAGTGTGTATTCTACAGAGGAAAAAAAATAAAGTGTGTCAATATGCATAGTTGGTACTTCAGTATCTGGGGGACACTTAGAAAGGGGAAATTGTAATAAAAATACTGTGTGAAAACTAATTTGTTTCCAAAACAATAAATGACAAAACTGAAAAATAAGAGAGAGGCACTAATGAGAGGCAAGGTGGCCAGCATAAAGAACAGAATAGGGGAGGAGGACATTCAAGAACAAAATTTTTATAGGTTTTTAACTCTTTGAGTTTAGATATTTATGACGATATTTACGCTTTAATGTAATTTTATTCATCCTGAACTGTGAGCAGTGATTCTGTGTTTCTTTCCTTCATTTTACTCTTTTTGCTATTAAATTAACTTGATTAAATCTTGTTTAGATTGAAATATCTATCCTATGTGAACTCCCTCCTTGTCTGCTATATGTATATGTTGATTGGTAATTGAAGAGTTCCGGATGTTTCAAACGCACTTAGTAAAACAACACGAGAATAGCAGGAAGATAATAAAATTTGAAAATTCATCTTCAAAGAATGGTGATTCTAAATCGATTCTCGTTAATTTGTTTTAATTGTACAAAATCCCAAACATATGGTCATGAACATAATGTATAACAACATAAATCTTTGGTCTCAATCCTTTCATATCCGTGATTGGGAATTGACATATTTAGGGTTTTAATGTACCTGTTTCACAAAGCTTTGTTTCAAATGTTGGGGAGCATACTACATAACACAGAACCATGGAGAAAGGAGAAAACCTGAAATAAACATCAGCTGTACTTTTATTATTTTTCCATTTCAAATGTATATATTTAGTTGATGTTCCAAAAGAATACTTGGCTTACATATGCAGTGAAATGATGTGTGTAATGCAACTAGCAGATTTTAGTGCCCTAGCCTAATATCAACTATATATTTTCAGGTAAACTTCAACCCTATGCATATTTTGAGTAATTCTCAAGTTTTCTTGTTTCTGTAAATAAAATTTTTACAGAAAATGTTTAAATTTTTTTTTTGGTTTTCTGCTAATATTAAAAAAAACTGTTTAAGATAACTTCCATACTGACACAATAAAATATTTTTTTTAATTAGTGGAGAGTTGAAAAATAATCTCTCTATACTCCACAATAAATAGGTGACAGACTTTAGGTCTGCTGTCCAGTCATTTCGTTATACTAAAAGTGTACAATCAAGAATGATATTTCACAAATTCCTTTGTATATCTATGAATGAAGTCTACTTTAATTACAGTAAGTATTGTATTAATAACAGTCTTTTACCTAATCTTTTTTTTTTTTTTTGGCTCTGTGTGTGCATGTATGTAAACTTACATTTTTTTAATGTCTTTCTCTTTGTGTGTGTGTTTGTACGTGTGTGTGTGTGTGTGTGTGCGTGTGTGTGTGTGTGTGTGTGTATGTCTGTGTGTGTG
>LR753980.1:0-19763 GCA_902729485.2 Mus minutoides | reverse complement strand
AGGGGGACTCCAAGGGCCCACCCACTAACTGAGAAATTATTGTTAGTTAATGGTATGTTGGGAAAGATAGTCTTTTCTTGGAAAAGGCAGTCAGTAGTAGGTTCTTCATGACTTCACTGATGACCCCATAAACACGGGCTTATCAACAGTATTAATGGATCTTATGAGTCACAATCATAAATAAACAAATAAAAATAGGTACTTAAAAATAACATAATATTAGAATAGAAAATGACTAGCAGTAAATATATAAATGAATAAATTAAGCAATAAAGTGAGACATAACATTCTAGTCTTGAATGCTTTTGTAGAATGAGTTTGAACAGGAAACTAAGATGAGAAAAGTAATTTTTGATTGCTTATGAAAAATCAGATAAAATACACAAGAATTATTATTGGAATTAAAAACATAGTTTACCAAGTATCTTTGAAATGAAGGTGGCAGTAATCTGTAATTATGTTCTTTGTTCCAGTATTAAAGATGTTCTTGCAGTCATTTGCATGAGAATGTCCCCAATAGACTAAGATCTTAACATGTTTTTCCAGTTGGTAGTGATTGGCAAGATTTTGAGATGTAACTTTGCTGGAGGAATTTCCTCAATTGAGGAAGGCTTTAAGAGCTTACAGTCTTGCTCTACATCCAGTTTTCTGTCTCTGCTTACTCCTTGCGTTTGAAGATTAGCTTCCTGTCCCTGACATCAGGCAAGCAGCCATTTGCTGTTCTTTTTCTGGGCCGTGATGCAGTTTTATTTCTCTGAAACCTTATGTCAAACAAAACTCATTGCATATATTTCCTTGTTCATGATATTTTATCACAGTAATAGAAGGTACCTACCATAGCCATTTACTGTACTCTTCCCCAAGGGCCACATTCTTATAGTTGGTGGCCGTGGTTTGCAATGCATCTTAAAGCAAGTAAGCAACATTCTGACAAGTGAGTGACTGCACCACATTCATTTTGAGGACTAAGGAAACCCTCAGCACTTTGCCGATCCTGCCACCTTGAGTGATGTTTCATTACACTTTGATGAAGGAAAGCTTCTTAACTCAGAGTCCACCTTTCCTACCTAATTGTTTTTTCAGCTCTGTGTCACACTCCTCTGAGACACTTGTCATTCAATGTGTGCTGCATGGTGAACACATGACATTTTATTGCATTTACTTCACAGTTCACTTAGGATGTTGTTTTATGTGGTACTTTGATGCTCCTCTACAGCTTCCCAGTGAGTAATTTGAGAGTTGCCTCTCTTCTTACCTTGGTTTACTTTCTGTAGCAAGGAAAACATAAAACTGGAACTTAAAGAAATTAAAGTCCACAGAAATCTCTTGGCTCACAGATATGGAGACAAACATATGGCAACAGGCTTCATGTTCATTCATCACATGACAGAAAGCTAGAGATTAAGAAAGATCAACCTGAGTGGACTGGGAGGGGAATAAAGATTGGACTGTTAAAAAAAAAATTAAAGAATACATTTTTAAAAATTTAAAATAAAAGAAAGATCAACCAAAGTAAAAGTCAACAGTTTACAAATACCTGATCACCTCCAAATAAGTGTCATTTTAAAAATCCAATGGAAATTCACGTAAATGCTTTTTAAAGGGAGCAAGCATTCAAAATATAGAACTCTCCCAATGATGATGGCACACTAGCTAGCACTGCTTTTGTCCAATAGCAAGCTTAGCTCTAACCAGGAGTACTGGGTTTGCTCTTACAGTTTAGAATTCCACAAACCAATGTATATTGCAGTAGTGATGCATTTTTAGGAAAATATCTCTTACACTCTAAGAGATGTGAGCCTTTGCTGAACATCACAATGTAGTTAATAATATACCTTGGGGCCACTTATGACTTGAATTGATATCCATTTTATGTGCTCAGAATATTTCTTTAACTTGCTTTTAAAAGAAAAATCTAATAACCAACCTGACTTGGCCTGGATTTATTAAGTAATCAGTTTTTATACCTTAAGCTAATATACACTTTAATCTTAAATTATGTACTTCTCCTTCCCTCTAACATTGAGCACTATGTGTGTGTGCACGAGCATGTGAGTGTGTATGTTGTGTGTGTGTGTGGTATTGAAATCATCAAACAGGTCAAAAATAACCTTCCTTATCAAATATCTTGTACAAATTGGAAACAGTGTAGAGATATCACTTGATAGCATACATTTCAACTACTAAGTTCTTTGAGATCAGGTAGTTTCAGTTTGAGTAAATAGCTTAATTCTTATCAAACTCTGAAGATTTTTGTAAATATCCATTTCTTCCTATATGATACACCATTACACTATGTGCTGTTCAATAAATACAAAACAAAGGTATGGATACTACACAGGCAATAGGAAAAGATCAGACACACAACAGACACATTACATATTATAAACAGACTGAAGTCAAAGAGAAATAAATAAAGAATACAAACTTGAGCTTACTTTTGGTCAAAATACTTTAAAGAGAAGTGCTGAGCTTTTTCCTTTAGTATGACTTACACACATTGTTGCATCTTATCCTTTGTTTAATGGGCTTAAAATACCTACTTTAGTCCAGTTTCTCAAAGGTTAAACATTTCCAAATGATACCAGTTCTTATTGAAATTGCATACCCGAGTGAGAGTTCTACTAAAACATGGCAACCACTGCTTTTTGACATCCTCACAGTATAGAATCCTGAGTTGAAGCATGCATATTATTATTGATGACAAATCATTAAAAATGCTTGTTTTGATGGACTCTTCTATAAAGGAAAATACAATTCAAAGATTGTTACATATACCTCCATTATTAGCTTTAGAGAGTCAAACCTGGGTGGCATGTTTAAGCTTAAGACCCTCCCCCAGAAACCCTGAGTATGCCGGGATATTTATACTGGCATTATACTTTGATACAAGACTTTCAAGTAGTTTATTATGAACCTAGGAATCACACTAAGTCATTCTCATTTATTCAAAAATTTATATTTACTGGTTAATAGTAAAAGAGGCCTTCTAAAGCAGAAAACCTGTCAAGTGCTTTAATGGAATGGCTAAGAGTAAACATTAATTTGACAATAGAAAAAAAGGAGTAAGTTCAATATTTGAATAGTCTGTGTTCTAGAAGATGATAATGAAGAAAGAATAATAGATAATGAAAAATTATAAAATTTGTAAAGGTTTCTGAGGGAAAGAGCAAGACATGTGGCTATAAAAGCAAATAAATTGCAATATTATTCATGCCTTTTATTTCATTTTCCTTACACATTAGCTAAGTATCCAAATGTTACCAATGAGGGGGAATTTAACCTGCTCACATAAAGGTGTCTAATCAGTAGGTCCAGTAATAGCAGTATACCAGACATGCAAAGGCAGCAGACAAGGAGCTGTGACTCTTCCCACGGCTCTCCACTGACTAGATACTCTCAGTTTCATCTTTTTGTCTTGATGTTTTTACAATATTAAGGGCTATTAATACTTTAACACATTGAGACCATCATTGATGTTACATGATTTAAGATGGATTACATTTCTTGCAAATTATTTTCAAAAGAGAAAGCAAGCAAAAAACAGCAAATAGAAATTACTTAAAGAGTAGAATAAGAGCTATTTGCTAGGCAATAGGATTTTTATCCATGACAAATCCAGGAGCTCAGGGCTGACAATGGACATACATATATGTGTGTGGGGGGTGTGGTAAGTTCATCCATTATTACCTACCACCATAAAATGCAGAATAGAACTAAATGGAACAATATCCATTATGAATTATTTATTCATAAACTACAAAAATAAGGATGTGTGCATTAGCATGAACTAAATAATGTGAAAGTTCAGTGAACTACACAGAAAAGGGTCTGTAGGTATATATGCGCTATAAGAAAACTGGGGCTGATATATGTGATACAGCTTTTGGTCTGGTTATTGGTTTATGGTGTGATTTAGCTGTTATGTTTATTGAAAAGAAACCATAAAGCAAAATAGTGAAAATATGAGAGGTTGACATATAGCCAACATATACTTTTAAAATTATAGAAAGAGGATATTTATTTATTTTACAAAATGAATTAAAATCATATAAAAATTTTAACAGTCTCACAATCTAATTAATATATCTATTCTTGTTCATACAGCAACAGATTTCTCTGTTTCTTCCCATCAGATAGCAGAAAACTTTCAGAAATCTAATTTTGGCTCTGAGTCACTTTTAGAAAAAACTGACCAGCACTCCCCTTGATCTGATCAACTCAGCAGGCCAGCGCAGAAGGGCCTCCATCACCTCCTGTCATTGTGCCTATTAGGTCTGTCAGCCCTCAGATCCAATTACAAGACTGCTGCCTGGCCAAACACCACAGACCTTCCTGTGTGTAGTGTCTCATTTCTGTGTGGTGTATGACATCCGTTTTGCCTCCTGGAGCTCAAGGTAGCATCTTGCATAATCTATTGCAGAAAAAAAAAAAAAAAAAAAGAGCCACACAATATTCATAGGTGCTCAGTATTACTACCATAGTGTTAAAATGTGGAATCATTCCTCCTATGAATGTAAATACTTTAAAATAATGCAAACCAATTGGCATGTACTTGACAACTGAGTCCTTAATGCTTTTGGAGTTTGTTTCTTATTTATAATTAGTTGCATTGTATATCAGCCATATCCTATAAGACTAAGCTACAGATTTCATTACATAAATGACTATAACAAATTTCCCGCCATTGACATACTTATAAGGCTTTTCTTTAGTAGAATTATCATTTATTTCTCAAGAATAGTTAAGACTGTAGTTAACTATTTTGCTTGTTTAATAAGATGGCAGTTGTACCTTCCCTTGAGTCTGTGACTTCACTAACCCTGGATTGTTAACTTGGTTTCTAGTAACAGGTATGATTTCCATCTTGCTTTGCTGGCCTTAAAGTGCAACTATAAACACATACTGTTATCTTGTCATACTTGTGATTGCAGTGGATTATAATCCTCATAGTTGCATAAAACTTCTGTTTGCTTCAGTCTTTTAGAATCTTCTGTCATGCCTTCTTCAACTTGCATTTTAAATACTTAATCTTAGACTCTCAGTGAACTAAAGTTTTCAGTACTCAGTATGAAAAATCTTTGCCTTAGAAATGCCAATACAGAAAACTTCTGTCAATCAAAAATTTAGAATTGTGGATCTCTATCCCACGTGATGTATCCCACTCTTGCTCCTAGGTCTTAGGGAGCATTTTGAAGGACAGTACAGAAAAAAAGTACAAGATCCAGAACAGGAAGTTTTCTATGAGATTATGTCTACTAGAAGTGTCAGAATGGTATCACAAATATGGGTGTCTCTATGTTACCTGAAAAAGGACAGCACTATGCATTTTCAAATATGGCAGGGAGAAAGCTCATGAAGCCTCAATACTAGACAAAGAACTAAAGTCAACTAAAAAATGGTAAGAGCAAAAGGAATAATGTTCCCTCCCCATGGAGGATCACACTGTTTATATTTAATACCAAATGTTGGTTAGCCCAGAAAGCATTAACATATGGGTAACATTATTTGAAATGAGTTTGTTGTATTTATTTATTTAGGAATCTCTCTACTTCCCTCCCTCCCTCCTTCCATCACTTCCTCCCTCCTCCTCTTTCTCTCTCTCTCTCTCTCTCTCTCTCTCTCTCTCTCTCTCTCTCTCTTTCTCCCTCTCTCTTTGGTTCTCTCTCTTTCTCTTTTGCTCTCTCTCTCTCTCTCTTGCTTTCTCTCTCCCTCTCTCTCTTTCTCTCTCTCTCTCTGTGCGTGTATAAAGTATGTATATGAGTGTTTATGTGTGTGTGTGTTCTTGTGTGTATGTGTCTTTGTGCCTACATGAAACCAATTATGGATAAAAAGGAGATCATGAACTTGTATTGAGAAGACAGCAAGAAGGGGGTGTATGGAAGTACATAGAGGACAAAGGGGGAAGATGATATAATTATAATATCAAACATTAAAATAATAGTTTAAAAAGAAATAATTTAACTCCTGTATCCTAAATACAACCATCAAGAGAAAAATAAATCTCAAGTTGTGACAATAGCACTTGGTATTACATAGAAAGATTTGACAAAAGACAATGATCACAAATACTCTTCTCTGATAGCCTATCTCAGCATTTTAGTCGGAAGATATAACTTTGAAATAAGCAATTTTCAAATAGCATTTCAGCTTTCTTTAGTGTAATTAGGAATATAGAATCAGTGGAAAATAAATTAATGATCAGATTAAGCATAATCGTAGAGTTTCTGCAAGTCGTTTATTATTTGTAAATGTTTGATAACTTTTCAAATTCAATGAACAGCTTAACTATAGTGTAATTATAATAATGGTTTAATCACAGAAATGAAATTCTTATTTAAATTCTCATGTGCCCCTCTGTGGATATCTAACCCTAGACTGACCTTGGTAAGTCTTTTCCTCTGGTATGTAAAATTGACTGCTAAATTCACTTGACTGCTGAAATATCATCAACTAGTTTCTGTCCCTTTAGTGTATTAGTTGTTGACAGTTACAATGGCTGAGGTTAACCTCTAAGCATTATACACACCAGTTTGGATCAATTTCTTCTAAACTCTTAATAATATTAATAACAAAATATAAGATATTGTTATTTTCCCCATAAGAGTCACAATTTGTTCTCATTGACTTTGAGAAGAGTGAACACTTTCAAAATGTTTTCAGTTACTTTAGAATAGTACTATACTTGGCTCTCTTTCTCTGGCAGGTAAACGTTATGAAATGATTATCAAAATAATAAGTTTTCACAATCATTATTACTCATGGATCTATGTGAGTTAAAGTGATGTGTATAAAATGAAAAAAAATAGTTTTTTTTAAACTATGTAATTTTTTATTGGATATTTTATTTATTTATCTGAAATGATATCCCCTTTCCCAGTTTCCCCTCCACAAACCCCCTATCCCATTCCTCCTCTCACTGCTTCTATGAGGGTTTTCCCTACCCACCTACACAACCACCCACCTACTCTCTCCTCTTGTCCCTGGCACTCCCCTACACTGATGCCTTTGATGACAGATAAGGCCATCATCTGCTACATAGGCTTCCTGGACGCAACCTGGATGAGGTGGGGTTATTTGTTTGTTTGTTTTGTTTTAAAAGATATTTTCTTTATTTACATTTCAAATTCTATCCCTAAAGTTCCCTAAACCCTTCCCCCCACCCTACTCCCTTACCCACCCACTCCCGCTTCTTGGCCCTGGCATTCCCCTGTACTGGGGCATATAAAGTTTGCAAGACCAAGGGGCCTGTCTTCCCAATAATGGCCGGCTAGACCATCTTCTGCTACATATGCAGCTAGAGACACGAGCTCTGGAGGTACTGGTTAGTTCATATTGTTGTTGCACCTATAGGGTTGCAGACCCCTTTAGTTCCTTGGGTGCTTTCTTTAGCTTCTCCATTGAAGGCCCTGTGTTCCATCCTATAGATGACTGTGAGCACCCACTAGACTCACTCAAGATAGCTATATCAGGGTCCTTTCACCAAATCTTGCTGACATATGCAATAGGGTCTGGGTTTGGTGACTGATTATGGGATGGATCCCGAGGTTGGGTAGTTCTGGATGGTCCATCCTTTTGTCCTAGCTCCAAACTTTGTCTCTGTAACTCCTTTCATGGGTGTTTTGTTCCCTATTCTAAGGAGGAATGAAGTATCCAAACTTTGGTCTTTGTTCTTCTTATTTTTCTTCTGTTTTGCAAATTGTATCTTGGGTATTCTAAGTTTCTGAGCTAATATCCACTTTTCAGTGAGTGCATATCAAGTGACTTCTTTTGTGATTGGATTACCTCACTAAGGATGATATCCTCCAGATATACCCATTTGCCCAAGAATTTCATAAATTCATTGTTTTTAATAACTGAGTAGTGATCAATTGAGTAAATGTACCACATTTTCTGTATCCATTCCTCTGTTGAGGGACATCTGGGTTCTTTCCAACTTCTGGCTATTATAAATAAGGCTGCTATGAACATAGTGGAGCATGTGTCCTTATTACCAGTTGGAACATCTTCTGGGTAAATGTCCAGGAGATATATTGCTGGATCTTTAGGCAGTACTATGTCCAATTTTCTGAGGAACCACCAGACTGATTTCCAGAGTGGTTGTAGCAGCTTGCAATCACACCAGCAATAGAGGAGTGTTCCACTTTCTCCACATCCTTGCCAGCATCTGCTCTCACCTGAATTTTTGATCTTAGCCATTCTGACTGGAGTGAGGTGAATCTCAAGGTTGTTTTGATTTGCATATCCCTGATGATTAAGGATGTTGAACTTTTCTTCAGGTGCTTCTCATCCTTTGGTATGCCTCACTTGAGAATTCTTTGTTTAGCTCTGTATCTCATTTTTTTAATGGAGTTATTTGAATTTCTAGACTTCAACTTCTTGAGCTCTTTGTATATATTGGATATTGTTCCCCTATCAGATTTTTCTTTTCTAATCTCTTGGCGGCCCTTTTGTCTTATTGACAGTGTCTTTTGCCTTACAGAAATTTTGCCATTTCATGAGCTCCAATTTGTTAATCTTGATCTTACAGCACAAGCCATTTCTGTTTTGTTTCAGAATTTTTCCCTAATATTTATATCTTTGAGGCTTTTCCCCACTTTCTCCTGTATAAATTTAAGTGTCTCTGTTTTTTTCTTTTTTTTTTTTTTTTGAGTTCTTTAATCAATGTAGACTCGAACTTTCTATAAGGAGATAAGAATGGATCAATTCACATTCTTCTACATGATAACTGAGAGTTGTGCCAACACCCTTTGTTGAAAATGCTGTCTTAAGTTTGGAGCTAAGATGAAACGATGGACCATCCAGAGACTGCCCCACCCAGGGGTCCATCCCATAATCAGCCACCAAACACATGCACTACTGCATATGCCAGCAAGATTTTGCTGAAAGGACCCTGATATAGCAGTCTCGTGTGAGTCTTTGTCAGTGCATGGCAAATACAGAAGTGGATACTCACCTTCATCTATAGGGTGGAACACAGGGTCCTCAATGTAGGAGCTAGAGAGAGTGTCTGGTTGGTTGATATTGTTGTTCTTTCAATGGGGTTACAAACCCTTTAGCTCCTTCACTCCTTCCCCTAATTCCTCCATTGGGGTCCTATTGCTCAGTCTGATGGTTGGATGCAATCATCTACATCTGTACTGGTCAGGTTCTAGCAGTGCCTCTCAAGGGACAGCCATACCTGGATCCTGTCAGCAAGCACTTCTTGACATCAGCAATAGTGTTTGTGTTTGGTGTCTACAGATGGGATGTATCCCTAGACAGGGAAGGCTCTGGATGGCCATTCTTTGTCCATGTATATCCTTTTAACAGGAACAATTCTGGGTTAATATTTTTGAGATGGATGTGTGACACAATCCATCAACTGGGAGCTATACCAAACAACTGAATATGGCCTCTACAGGTTCTATATTCTCTTTGTTCTTCAGCTAATGTCATCCCCATTGGGTCCTGGGAACCTCTTGCATCCCTGCCATCTGAGGCTGTCTAGTGGATACTCCCAGTTACCTGTCCATTACTACTACATACCTCTACTCAAATTCTGACCCTCTCTACTTCCCAATATCACCCAGAGAAAGCTTGACCCCAAGATCAGGGTTTTGAAAGTAATACTTATATAACATTTTAGTTTCAGAGTATAACAGTATAATAAATCTAATTTTCTTTTATTTTTAATTTTGTAGAATATATCTCCAAAAATCATTGCAGGGATAACCTTGGTGAGTATTTACAGTAATTTTGAATAAACTGCCTGTGTACAATGCAAAAAAGTAGGAGGAAATAAATGACAATGTATGGTCTCATAATTCTTGCATGTAAGGTCAGATCATTTCAAAATATACACCCAACAATATGTCCTTCAAACAAAAATTTTTTTTCCAAAAAAAATAAAGTACATTCTATCTTTGAAACACCTCTTTAAATTAGAAAACTCAAGGCATTGGAGAGATGGCACAGGTTATGAAGTGCTTGCCATACAAGTTTGTGCTCTGAATTCAAATGCCAACGATCCATTTAGACACCTGTGTAAATTGGTGGAAATAAGAGGTTTCCCTGAAGCTTGATGGTTTGCCAGTCTAGCCAAATTGCTGAGCTCCACAATCATGGACAAAGCGTCTTTCAAATTCTCAGCAGTTGATGATGATTCCTGACATCAACCTCTATCCTCCCCTCACCCCCCACATACATATAAAAACCGTACATCAACCTATATACTCCTAACTTTATTTTGCACTGCCAAGCCCAGGTTCAGCAAGTCAAAAATAAATGTCCTGTGGGTATAGCACATACCCACCTGGCAGCAAATATGCTTAAACAGTTATACATGGTAAGAGACAGATTAACCATTTGTGTTTTACAGATTAACCATTTGTAGACTCCTAGTAATGCAGGACAATGAGCCTGTACTGGCAAGAAGAAGAGTTTAAAATTTATTTTAAGTTTTCTTGAGTGTTATGGATATGTTTTCTAGTCATTTTTTTCAAAGATTTTAACTACCTGTATCACTTTGGCAACATAAGACTATGTACACAAACATGAACATAAACATATGTATTATTGTTATATTTATATATTTGGTATGCCTATCAAATGGCAGATTTCTACAGTCTTAATAGATAAGTTAAATAACTGTAATTCTGAAACTTGCTTATGATGAAAATCTAAGCCATAGTATCAAAACACTTTGAGGGAATTTATGAAACAATTTAAACCCCAGTCATTGTTTGCCTTGATACTCATAGAACCGTGAGGGTAAAGTGGAGTAAAAGTTTCATTGGCCAGTAGTGGGACCATTTCCATTAAACAAAGACTACCAAAGCCCAGTGCCTCCTGAGTCATTCAAGCTAATCCTGTGTCCTTCCATGTTGCTGAGTTCTCTCTTATATTTGTAGAAGTTTTCCAGTAGAAATTTTGAAATCTCTTATTTATAATATTACATCATATAAAAACAGGGATGGTTTGACTTCTTAATTTCCTATCAA
This sequence comes from Mus minutoides, assembly GCA_902729485.2. Classification (NCBI taxonomy): domain Eukaryota; kingdom Metazoa; phylum Chordata; class Mammalia; order Rodentia; family Muridae; genus Mus; species Mus minutoides. Next base: position 8,781 of record LR753980.1, on the reverse strand, counting down.
TATTAATTTAATTTAATTTTCTTCATTAAACATAATATCCCAGCTAGCGTTTTAAGCACATGAGTAAGAAGGGCCAAGAAGTGAGAGTGGGTGGGTAAGGGAGTAGGACAGAGGAAGGGTATAGGGTACTTTCAGGATAACATTTGAAATGTAAATAAAGAAAATATCTAATAAAAAAAAATGGAAAAAGAAGCTGTATGGATAGTAAAACAGGATAACAGGGCCAGAGCCTCTAAGAATGCTGACAGTTGCTGTGGGCATAAGGCTTGTTTGTATAATAATGTTCCTGTTTTTATGTTCCTCTCTTGGAAACTGCTCTCTGTTAAGGTTAATGACTCCATGGTAATTAGAAACAGCATGAGTCTTGGAGGCTAAGAGGGTATCTAGGTTTCTTAGCAAAAATAAATGCAGGGATCATCAAGGCAACCTTTAAGGATGTGGGAAAGAACTCTGAAAATAAGAGTTCAAAAATATGTAACGCCTCATATATATATATGAGAATTATATGAGAGGCTTCATGGACCTATAAAACAGAGGCAGCTGCACTACAAGTCAGCTTATCATAAAGATCCAAAGACAGGCCAATTTCTGAGTTCAAGTTCAGACAGGGACAGAATGAATTTTGGCTCAGACATGATAGGAGCTGATTTCAGAGCTCATCTCACCAGCTAGTTTATTTTCTATGCTTGTAAATACAGGTAGATCTCAGAACTCATTTGCAGTGTTAAAAATAATATGACTGCTGTCTTTTCCTAGTAATCAAGTCACTAAGGTTAAACAAAAATGCAGATTGGTGGGATAACCAAAAGGAAACCTGGGCTTTGGTCTACAAGAGTTGAGCTGTTTGATGACCTTGAGAAAACTGTCTTTGGCAGAGCATGGGCTGAGAGTTTATACCTATGATTTGACTTCTAGTCATATTTGAGTGGCTCACAAACACCCCTTCCTCAGGATCCCCTCTGTAAGCCAAGGCTGGTCTTCATCAGAAATTAACAGAAAAGGTCACATTCAATGTCATAATACAAACAAAGGAAGGCAAACGTTGTATGACTTTCTTATTGGAGGCTCATAGCTCCAAATCTTCAAATGTTAAATAGCATGAATTACTTAAATAATCAAGAGAGTATAAAGTCTTCGTTGTGTGAAAGAGAGGAGAAGTAAATGGGGGACGAGTATGGGGAAAGTGAACTGAAAGAGGAAATGAAGAAAATGGAGGGTCTTTAATTAGGTAAAGGGAAGGAAGAGGAACATAATAAGGAGTTTACAGTTAAATAATAAGGTCATGTGAATAATACATTCCTACAGAATCATACTCTTAACAGTCAGTCTAAAACATCTGTAATATATGAAGGTCTCCATAACCATATATAGTTTAAATGTTTTTATTTTCATCTCTACTAACAATGTTCTGTTCAAGACCAGTAGACTTACAAAGGCCTTTGCTAACCTTCTCTTCTGAGTTATTAATGAGGGATGTCTACTAGATACCACAAATATTAAATGCTATTGCTCTTACCCACAGGTTAAAAGTGAGACATGTTTGCTAAAGAAATATGCATCAAGCCACTGGAACCCTAGAAACCAAGGCAGATTAATACTGAGAGTCTACTCTCTAAAGTCTGTCTTTCAGAGTATCAGAAGGCATCAGTATCATGCAAGCTTCTAAACTAGAAAATCAAAGACTTGTCTCACCAATGGACTATGAACCATAGAAACAAAAACAAACAATCAAAGATCCACCAGCATGACTCAATAAGCCTAAAGTTACAATAGTGGCATCCTTATTTTGAAAAAAAAACATCAGATCTCTAGCTGTAATAATGGGTTCCTCAAAAAAGATGTAAATCATATCTGCTACTAGAAATATAAGGAAATACCTAGGACTAGTGAAGTTATGAATCTTTGACAGGAACCTGCAACCGTCACTTAAGTAAACCAGCATACACCTCAAAATATTTATCATTCTATCTAAAGAAACTATAATTCTCATCATTTATCAAAGAAACCTCCTTTGGTAACAAATTGAGTAACTTATGGAAAAGCTGCAACTCAACAAAATACAGAGTTGTGGATCCCAGATCTAAATGATACATCTCTAATGCAACTATTTCATGAAAGGCTCAAGGATCATTGTGGAAGTGTGATCAGAAAGAATGTAAGATCAAGAGGAATAGTGACTTAGCTGTGAGCAATGTATTCTACATATATAAGAAAAGTTAAAATTGTGAAGTCACACCATCATGACTGTCTAAAGATAACACCAATAGATATGGTAATAATGAATGAGAGAAACTAGCAAAGTCTCAACTGTACACAAAGAGCAACAGACACCTGAAAATGGCAGGACTGGGAGAAATGGCCTTTTTAATGCTTTTGTTCATCCTGTCATATATTACATCCTCACTACAGTTTTCCCTCCCTCCTTTTCTTCCAGTCCCTCCTCAGCATCCTGTATCCCTATCCATTTCTCCTCCATTTCCTTTCAGAAAAGGTTAGCCCTCTCAGAGATATCAACTAAATATGGCATATCAACTTGCACTAAGATGAGCCACCTCTCTTCATATTGAGGCTGGTCAAGTCAACCAAGTAAGAGTAATAGGGCCCCAAAAGCAGGCAAAACCAAAAATGTCATAGACAGCACCATCTCTCACTGTTAGTAATCCCACAGAAAAACCAAACTATACAACTATAAAAATTATACAAAAGTTGTAAGACAGGTTCACAAAGGCTTCCCATTTTTTTTTTCTATCTCTTTTAGCCCTTTTGGGCAGAGTTTAATTGATTCTCCATCTTTCCTTGTGATTTTCTTGACCCTTCTGTCTCCTATATTCCTTCCTCTCCTCTTAGGAAATATTCCCAGAGCACCATCTAATGTTTGGCTGTGGGTCTCTTCATCTGTTTCCATCAGTTGCTTCATGTAGCATCTCTGTTAATGATTATGCTAGGTTCCTGTTTATGGGTATAGCAGAATATCATTAGGAATCATTTCATTGACATTTTTGGCAGTTGTATTTTGTCCTATCCTAGGATTCTGGGCTATCCAGCTTCTGGTTCCTGGACTCTAGAAAGTGTTGTGGTGTGATTCCTTTCATGGCATTGTTCTCAATATGGATCAATGGTTGGACAATCCAACAATTTCTGTGTCACTTTTACACAAGCACATCTGACATGCCGAACAAATTGTAGGTTGAAGGTTTTGTGGCTGTATTGGTGTTTGTATGCCTTCATTGAAGTCCTGTCTTGTTATTGGAGATGGCCTAATCAGGCCTCATATCCCTAGTATTAGGATTGGACATATTGAAGATACTGCTCAACCATTAATGGCTAGGCTCATAACCATAAGAGAAATAGTCTTCAACAGTGCAGAACAACACCAATTTATAAGTATATACTCAACACTCAGATCTAAATACAGGACAATCAAAGTCAACAGTATGGGAATACAAAAGAAAAACAATAGGGAAAACCAGCTATAAATTTTAGCATTTTCCAGGTTGAGGAAAAAGAAGAGGAGAGAAATTAATTACATTTGAGCCAGAATTCAATAAGTCAGGCATGATTTATCCATGGAAGGTTTTAAAACAGCACATGGTAGAATGGGAATAGGGCATTGCAAAAATAGGAAAAGCCAAGAACATCAAGCATGCCAAGGCTTTGACAAGCATCTGAAAGGAAAACACAGAAAGAAAGAAAATGAAAAGTTACAATTTTCTGCGTAATGGAATAATTATACCTGCCAGGCATTTAACATGCCCTTAGGTAAATTTGCTTTCTTAAGAGTAAGGACACCTAGCCAAGTGATTTATAAGCCCAAGTGGATTAATGCTTTGTTGTTTTCTCACTTTTCTTTCTTTTCTTTTCTTTCCTGCTGATTCTTTATAAATGTAAATATTGCTTTTATTTCCTTAGATGGAGTGAATTGATGAGGGCTTTATCCAAGCTTTATAAATACATTGTTTAGGCTGAACCCAGAGCATTTTTTAAATTAATTAATTCATGTTTTACTTATTCACTAACCCCTCCCAGTCACCCTCCCACAATCCTTACCCATACCCTCCCCCTCCCACTCTCCTCATCTGAGTAGGCTGGGGCCCCTCTGTGTATCCCCCTAACTCTAGCATTCCAAGTTTCTAAAAGGCTAGGTGCTTCCTCTCCCACAAAAGCATGACAAGGCAGCCCAGCTAGTAGAACATATCCCACATACAGACAACAGCTTTTGGAATAGAACCAGTTCCAGGTATTTAGGACCCACATGAAGGTCAACCTGCAAATATGCTATAGATAAGCAAGGAGGTCTAGGTCCAACCTCTGTATGCTCTTTGTTTAGTGGTCCATACCCTGAAAGCCCAAAAACTTACAGGTTAATTGACTCTGTTGATCTTTCTGTGGAGTTCCTATCTACTTTTGGATCCACAATCCTTCCTCCTATTCTTCTATAAGAATCCCCAAGCTCCATCCACTCCTTAGCTGTGGGTGTTTATATCTGTTTGAGTCAGTTGCTAGATGGAGTCTTTCAGAGGACATAATGCTCCTGTCATAGAGCATTTCTATATGACTGGCCCTAGGTTGAGTTCTAGAATATTCTAGCCTCCATACAATCTAAACTTCTACAAGCCTGGACCTTGAAGTCTCTAGCTTCCTCTATCTGCTAACCTAGGCCTAGAGTGTTTTTAGCCTCTGAGATTTTCTAATGAATAAACTCACTCTTTCTAGCTCTTTCTGAACTGGGGCTGGCTGCGTCTACTCAGCTGTGTTGTCTCAAACCCCTTTACAAGCTGATTGATTCAAATTGGCTTTTTTCAGCTTCTGAATGAATTGTTCTGCTTGAAAAGACTGCCTCTGAATGCAAGCAACTGAACTGTTCCTTACTGAGAAGAATTGCATGAAACTGAACTGCACTGCATTGAACTGAAGTCCATTCGATTCTCTCTTTTTCACTGCTCTTTAAGTAGCCTCTTTTCCCTTTGCAGTTAGATCTATCCTATTTCTGACTCATTCTGTCAAATCTTTATCTGATTCATTAGTTGTCTGTCCCTCAATTAGACATTGTGGTGTGGAAGTAAAAATTTATACCAAAGCCATGTCCTTATCCCACCCAGAGGGTTTAAAAGTGTGTTTCCTGTCTGCATTCCAGCCAGATCATATCTTTGGATGTAAAACCTTACAAGAGTAGCCATGTTGGTGGATTAAAATTCTATACTAGATGTAAAGACATGTGCTATGGCTGGGAATTTTAAAACAAATTAAAGAAAAAAAGTCTTGAACAGAATTTTTAGATACAGATGTAATTCAACACATTCAAAGGGTTTGAATACAATGCAAAATAATGTTTTTAAAATATTTGAGAAAGTCTTTGAAATTCTGGCGACAATTACAGATCATTTTATTGTAGCAATTCCATTTACAAGGAAGTCAAAGAGACTGTAGTTATTATTCTTTTATGTTTTATTAAACATTATGATGTAACATGTATTTAGAATAAGAAGTCAGGCACAGGACACAGCATGCAAATGGACATGAATAGCAAAGCCCTTCTTTGTTTTCACAACACCAATTCCTCAAATGGAACCTATTTTCTATGCCTATGTTTTTTTGTGAATATCATTAGTAAATATTCTGCTTTTACAAAAACATACAAACCTATTCTTTCTTTCCTCACACAAACACAGATTTGGTATAGGTATTTCAGGCTTATTTCTGTAATTATGCAGACATGTCATAGAAATTATTGATATTAGTCCCCACAGTTACTTCACAACTGCATTGTCTTGTCACTATGTCATTAAGCATTGATGAGTGGGTTTAATATTTTTATTGTTTTGATAAACATCTAAGGTAAACAATTTAAGGGAGCAGCAATCTTCATTTAGCTCATGATTGCAAAGGTTTTCAGTTCATTAAGATAAATAAGGCTGTTCTGTTGTACAGATCAGGCCATATCATGGCACCCTGAAACCAGTCAGATCACTTACCTATATTCTCTGGCAGTCTTTCTCTCATCTTTTATTCCTTACCTATTCTATCTTATTGGATGGTAACATCTGCATTCACATCAAGTCTTTTGTCTATATAACCATCTGGAATCTCCTAGCTAGACACTCACAAAGTGAGGGCATCAGTCTCCTAAACATGGCTCAATATGATCAAGCAGAAACCGAGGGGTAAATTCACAATGAGCTCATAATGTTTGTAAGAACTTGAAATTACAAAGAATTATGTAGTAAGCATTCTGGATCTGACTTGAAGGATCATTTCACTACAGTAAATCTACTACAAAATAGAGCAAATTATAAATTAAATAGCTATAGCCAAATTGCCACTAAAACCTATTATAAAATTTTATTCAACAGTTGCCCCTAAAACTATTATCACGTTTTATTTAACAGTATAGTGTATCTAAGTTTTTCAATGAAATATTTTATTGAATGTGTATGTGCATGTGTGTGTGTGTGTGCATGCACATGAACACATGCAAAAAAGTGTATTTATTTGTGAAGCTGATAGAAGAAAAACCTGTGATTCCCTGTGTTTAAGGTTTTCATGATTCTGTGAATTATAAACAGAATGTCTGAACAACCATCCTATTTTATGGAGATGGTCATAATTTTTATTGAAGGTTATTTTAAATCATTATATATTTCAGCATTATAATTTATTCATAAGGCTTTTATTTTCTTGGAGATATTTCATATGTGTTTACCAGTAGTATAAAGAATTGTAGAATAATACAAATATACTCATTGGCCATATTTTATTCTTTGTAACATTTTACTGAATCTTAAGGTCAGACCTTATGATTTGGCAATCCTAACAAGCCAGGTTCTATCACCCACAGATAAGAAGTCTATTAATGTAGAAAAATAATAAATAAGAGCAGTAAAACAAGATTTATTCAAAGAAGCCACAATGCAAAGCGAGACAAAGTTATTCAGTGACTTGCCCGCAGTATATTTTAAGTGTCTTGGGAGAAGAAATAGGTTTAAGTAATGGGTCCATCTTATGCACAGGAACAGTTACCTGTCCTACTCAAGGTAAACAACACCCCCACTCGAGCCATGCTGGTTTCATCTCCTCTTCTATAAGAGTGCCTGACAAGCTAAGAGTTTCTTTCCTGGGGAGAAGTTCCTCTTCCAGCTGGTATAGGCTTCAGACTTCTAATACATAAGATTACTGAATTCCAATTTCTTGGGGTTCATTGTTTCAAAGCCTATTTGCCAAACTAAGAAGTAAGGGACAGAAGTATCCTTTAGAATAACCTCACTTTTATCATCACCATCTCCTGTCCCTGTGCTGGAATTGCACCATGAAAAATAGAGTAGGTTTTGCCTGCTTCTGTTTCAAATTTCATTGGCTATAAAATTGTGTGTGTCTTTTTTCCCATTACTTAGAATGATATAAATTAATAATGTTATGCAGTAAAATTACTAAGCCTGAAGCAAACAAAACAAGGTTCTTATATAAAATATTTTTCTGAGAATCTCAAATCTACTGGTGGTTAAGAAGAAAGCAGTCATAGAGTAGGCATTTTCTGTGTAAGGTTTTGAAGCTGAGAGAAAATTTGTAGTGTCAATTGAACTTTATATTTCTAGGTAACCTCTTTAATAATGTATTTTTATGTACTCTACAGTTAAACAAAATTTAGTTATATTCCCATATTGACTATAGTCATCTATGGATCAACAGGGCAAGACTTAGATGATCCTACATTTGGAACAGACAGAATTGCTGGTATTTTCCAAATTGTCTTGTATTGGGGAAATTATGTGATGCTAAATTATCAGTCAATGTGGAATTTGGATAGTATGAATTGACCTATAGTTACCATGAAGTCTTCTTGGAGAAAGTTAAACTGGAAATGGTCAGAGAATGAACCAATTTAAAAGAGGAGAGGCCCTTGGTCCTGTGAAGGCTCAATGCTAATGCCCCAGTGTAGGGGAATGACAGGACAAGGATGTGGGGGTGGGTGGGTTGGTGAGCAGGGGGAGGAGGGAAGGGATAGGGGGTTTTCTGGGAGGAAACCAGGAAAGAGAATACCATTTGAAATGTAAATAAAGAAAATATCTAATAATAAAGACCATAAAAATAGGTCAGGAAGTACAAATATTGGAGTTGTAGTACAACTCATCCAAGGATACAAACACTGAGAGGTTTTCTGCAGGAAAGCTGGCGGTATTTGTTCTTTCCTTTTCATAACTGTATGGCTGCAGTTACAAAGTCCATATCTCTTCATTTGTAAGATCATTTATTAATTTATCACCCTATCTACAGTTTTATATTTCAATGTAGATTTCACACTATCATTGTAACTAATTTTCAGATCTCAGAAAAAATTCAGTTTTAAACATCTATACTACTTCAGAAATCTGGATTCTTCTGATGGCATTCTAGCCTATGAATATTTAGACTACCAATTTGCTTTCTACATCAGAATGTGACAGTACACTCCCAATAACAACTACACAGTCTTTTTTATTAGATATTTTCTTAATTTACATTTCAAATGCTACTCCGAAAGTCCTCTCTCCCCTCCCCCCTTCCTGCTCCCCTGTCCACACACTCCCACTTTTTGGCCCTGGCGTTCTCCTGTATTGGGGCATATAAAGATTGCAGTACCAAGGGGCCTCTCTTCCCAATGATGACCGACTAGGCCATCTTCTGCTACATATGGAGCTAGAGACACGAGTTCTGGGGGTTCTGGTTAGTTCATATTGTTGATCCTCTTCTAGGGTTGCAGACCCCTTCAGCTCCTGGGGTTCTATCTTTAGCTTCTCCATTGTGGGC
>LR750171.1:783835-839950 GCA_902729485.2 Mus minutoides | reverse complement strand
TTCTACATCTTTCCTCTCTTACAGCAGGACTTCCTCGTTCATTTAAGCCAGAGATGGCTCATATTCCACCTCTTGGTTCTTTGCTGACTTTGAGACTGAATCTAAGGCTGACCCCAAAACCTCATATTGTCCTCTCTCCTTCCTTTTCTCCTTCCTTCCTTCCTTCCTTCCTTCCTTCCTTCCTTCCTTCCTTCCTTCCTTCCTTCCCTCCCTCCCTCCCCCTCCTTCCTTCTTTCCTCCTTCTCCCCTGTTCTTCTTTCCCACTCTCCTGGGCCCTCCTGACTCCCTTCTCCCCTGTTCTTCTTTCCCACTCTCCTGGGCCCTCCTGACTCCCTTCTCCCTGTTCTTCTCGCCCACTCTCTTGGGCCCTCCTGACTCCCTTCCCCCTGTTCTTCTTGCCCATTCTCCTGGGCCCTTCTCACTCCTGTGGACGTAGTCTGGCCTATTTTGCCACACGCATCAACAGCATGCCCAGATGAAGCCTCAGACACAAGAAAGCCAGCCAATAGCAAAATGAGATGCCGGAGCGACCTCTAGTTGCTCCAGTTCAGATCATCTAGACCTGGTCTAGACTAGAAGAATGCAGATTAAACTGCACTCAAGGAATTAATATCTAAATACATGGATACCTCCAAGCTGGGGTCTTGTATTATAATAACAACGACAGACACACAGGGCTTGATTGACATTGGGTTATTCATGGGGTTGGGGGTTAAGATACAGGGGCGTTCCTCACTAGTCTTGTTGACTGCAGGGTATGGATGTCTTAGCTGGAAGCTTCTTTGTTCTGCTCTGGGCCTTAACACATCTATCTGATTTGTTTCCTTGAGTCTTAAAAATGAGGCTGTCTCTGCTCTGTCTTCCCACAGTGCCCAGCACAGAGCCCTATGTATTTGTCATGTGTGACAGTGACTGTACCTGTGACCCAGCCTCCTTGCCTTCTGGCTGGCCTAGCTTGAAGCAGCATGAGGGGTGACCTTAGAAAGAATGTAGGTGAGATTTGTACTTTAAAAAAATCTGATGATCTTTCTACAAGTCTATAAAGCTGTCTGCTTTCTTGGTAGAAAGGAACTATTGTCTGACATGTAATCTGGTCCCACTCTGGCAGACTGGAGAAAACTTCCTTAGAGACATAGTTGGTAAAGTGCTATCCTTGAGAGGTAGGAAACCTGAATTCAGCCTCCAGAATCCACATTTTTAAAAGCAGGGGTCAGGGTTATATACTTAAAATCCTCGGGCTGGGAAGGCAGAGTCAGTGTGATCCCGGGCTCCCTGGTCAGCCAGCTTAGTTGACTGTTAGTTACAATCCTATGAGAGACCCATCGCAGAATCCTCAGGAGGTTGTAGGTCAGGTAGCTTGGTGTGTGTGGCAATGAGTATCACTGTGCCTCAAGCACAGGGGTAAGCCAGGGGCAACTCCAGAGGGTGATCTCTGACCTCCAGCACTGCAACATGTGTGCACATGCATTCATACATACATGCACATGCATATGCACAGATGTGTGGCACACACAAAGTGAGGAGGAGGAGGAGGAGGAGGAGGAGGAGGAGGAGAGAGAGAGAGAGAGAGAGAGAGAGAGAGAGAGAGAGAGAGAGAGAGAGAGAGGCACTACCTCAGGAACTATGCCTGAGGTTGTCCTCTGAAGTTCACAAGCCTGCATGCACACATACAAGGACGGCTTTGGGTTTAAGTTCAGATTGCTTGAGACTTCCTCTGAAGTCTGAGAATGGGAGACTCTCGGGCAGAATGTGACTCTCAGAAGCATTTTACATTAGGTATAAAGAGAAGTCCTGCGGCCTCGCTCCTCTGCCAGAGTCTAGCTAGAAAGAGCTATGAAGAATGTTGGGGGTATTCTGCATTAACACAAATAACTCTCATGGTAGGTTATTAAATACTAAGTATTTTCTGTGTGTCAGATACTCCATGAAATTGAGTGTAAACAAAATTCCACATAACTGTCAACCACTTTGGTGAAGGTAATCATTGTATTCTACAGATCGAAACACCCAGGCAGAAGGGCGTCACATCCGTGTTCATCCAACTCCAAGTCCCCTGTGCCTCTTCACAAGCCAGGCACCTCGTGGCTCAGGTTAGACAACTGTTGGCCTTTTGGCTTTCGGGAAGCGGCCTGCTCAGGAAATCTTCAGCTAGCACATGTCCCTCTCCCTCTCCAGTATTCCTGTGGCCCATGGTGAGGGCCTCTTGGAAAGAGCTCACAGTTAGTGCTGTGGGAGCTCCACAGCTGCTCTGCTGAAGGAACCTGCCAGATGTGTGGGATGGAATGAAAATCCCTGGAATGTCATCCCGGGTGGCTCCATCCATCACCATGCCACAGCTGGCTCCTCGGAGGTGCCTTCCCCAAACCCCAGCCCTGTCGGCCTGCCTGTGACATTTCCAGCCCCGCTGGCAGGCAACCACAGCTGAGAGCCTCACTGGCAGGCAGCAGGACAGCTGACGGATGGGCACAGCCTGTGGTGCTGGGCAGAGCCAAGCCAGCTTTGAAGATGTGTTTCCTCAGGCCTGCCGGCTGTGTGTCACCTGCTTTGGGGAGACGGGCAGAGTTTGGGCTGTTTGATGGCCACCTCCTCTACTACACACTGGGGACTGGGGACCAGGCACCTTCTGCTCCAGCAAGGCCCTTGCCATGTACTGGCACCGATAAGACCAACTGAGGAGGCAGTTTGCCTGAGGGCATGAGCAGGCCGTCTCTTCAGCATGCTGCTGTCTGAGGGGAGCGTGGAGCTGATGAACCTCATCAAAGAACAGCCCCATGTGCAGTGGAACCAGACGAGGATACGCCTTAACTCTAACTTTCTCAGTCCACAGCCAGAGGCCAGCAGAGCATCTGGAGATAGACTCTAGCCAGGGCCAACCTGTTTCCTTTGCTTACTGATTCTCGGACGTTCATCTGCGGCATTCTTGGGGTCGGTGTCTTGACATGCCCAGTCTCACGTTGTGTTTCAAAGCGAACACTTTATCCACTGAGCCATCTTCCTGGCACATAAAGACATACCCGGACACTCGAAACCATGGTTCTTTGACCCTTCTCTGCCTCCGCCTCTTTCCTTGCCACCCATAACGTCCACAGCTCTGTTTTTCTGTCTTTCTGATATCCCAAGTCCAAGAACCCTGTGCTGATGTCTGGGCAAGGTGTTCTCAAGGCTAGAGAAATGACGCCCTTCCAGCCTTGGCCTTGGCTCCTCTCTGAACTCCATGCGTGCCAGGAGTTTGAGCTACGGCCTCTGAGTAGGTGTGCTTTTCTCCCTTGGTCTCGGGAAACATGCAGAGTCCCTCTGTGGTCCATGCTCACCTGGGCACATGACTCTATTCTATTCCATGAGCATGTGGAGTGAAGGTCTATGTCATCTGCTCTGTACTGCTACCATCTATTTACCCACCCAGAGAACCCTTTCCTGGAGAATATTGATGGCTGATCAGGATTTTGCTCATGGTCACCATCTTTGTTCTAAGTAAGTCCTTGACACAAGCTGGAATCACATCTGTCCTTTGCATACACAGGCTGCCTGCTCTGGTCTTTTGAGGGTGATCAACCTAGTCCCTTAGGGGATGTCTGCCTTTGCTCCTTTGGAGTAGTGAGGAGTTTCTACCCCAAACTCAGAGCAGGGGGAATGGTGTTATATTGTTTGGTGGTATGCAGCTAGGCAGAAGAAACAGAGAGGGTTCAAGGTGACAGGGTAAGTCCAGGAGAGACAGAGCCTATGAGAAACAGCTCAGGCCACTGGGCATGTTAGATACTCTACTATACAATCTACTTTGATGCAATCATTTTGTGGGTCTTGTTTTTTGTTTTTGTTGTTGCTGTTGATTTTTGTTTGTTTGTTTTGAGACAGGGTCTCGTACAGTCTAGGCTGGCTTCAAACCTTCTATGTAGCTAAAGCCTGTCTTGAACTCCTGATTCTCCTACCTCCATTTCCCAAGTGTCTGGATTACAGGTGCATCCACCATGACCAGTTTTGAATGCAGTTCTAACACCATGCCAATGCTGGACACAGCATCCACCCCTGGTATACTGGACTCTCAGTGATGTGTGCCTTGGTGTCAACCTGAGACTTCCTGTGGGGTGTCTGGCCACCCCAAGCCCAACAGGAGTGGAGATGGTAGTCCAGGGGGGACACAACACTGGCATAGCCCATTGTGGAGCTACCTGTTAGTGTCTTGGCTTCCCTATGGGGAAATGGAGTTACTGGGTAGCCCCTTGTTCAGTCATATTCTTTCTCTCCCCAGTCACTAGTGGACAAGGAACCAGTTGCTTCCCTCATCTGGGCCTCAGTTTCTTTCTCTGTAAAATCAGGGTGTTTAACCACATTTGTAGTCTCTCCCTTAGGTAGCTGAGAACAGCGGCTCAAAGCTGTGTGGAGTGTTTTACAGCTGCAGTGTTTCTGGATAAATTCTCAAGGGTTTCTGTGATGCCCCAAAACCTGCTGAATCCCAAGGTCCTATAAGAGCCTCTATGCTCTGGCCCTTGGCTGGTGGAAACCTGGGCTGATGTCACACAAACTCACCTGGGTCTGGGGGTGCAATGAAGGACATCAGTGAGATCTGGAAAGCAAAAGGACACAGTGAGTGTGTGGCGGAGCCACTGTCACCTTCCTTAGATAACCTCAGCCAGAAATCACCATTCCCCAGACACAGGCATGCTGGGAGCCTGCTGAGGGAGAAGCAGAGCCTATTGGAAGATACTCCTTCTCTTGGGCACACATCTTGACCTCTCTGCAGACACATGTCCCTCACACACACCTGTTGGAACATGGTGGCCCTGGGATCTGCCTCCATATTAACTAAGCAGCTGCTCTTGATCAGGAGTGGCATGGTTGTGTTATGTTCCCATGGCAACCCCATTCACAGAAGAGACTTAGGATTTAGGCTCTCGTCTAAGTGATTCCTGGGGTGACTGCCCCTGTGGATTGGGAATGAGCGAGTGCTTAAAGCACTCCAGAGGTTTTCCAGTGTTCCTGGAATAAAATATTAACACCTGCCCTGGCATGCAAACCTTCCCAGGATCCTCCCTGCCCCTAGAGAACAGCTGCCACATCTGGCTTCAGACTGGATCAAGCCAGGCTCCTCCCACCCCGAGCCTGTGCACTGATGGCTCCTTCAACCTGAAACCCTCTTCAAGTTGTTGACCAAAATCTCAGTACAGACGCCCTGTCAGAACAGCACCTCAGCATCTCCATTCATTTCTTCCATGATTGTGTGTGTGTGTGTGTGTGTGCACATGTGTGCAGATGGACATGTGTGAGGGCACCCGTGAGTACAGATGGTCATGCACTTGTGTGAACACACATGTGGGAGCCAAAGACATCTTCATATCATTCCTTAAATGTCATCCTCTTTTTCTTCTTTGAGACAGGAATTTTTGTGGGCTTGGGACTGGACAAGGCTAGATTGGATGGCCAACAGAGTCTAGAGATTGTCCCATCCTTGTCTCCCCAAAGTTGGGACTCCAAGAATACATTACCACATGCCACATTTGTACACAGATTCTAGGCTCACACGCAGGTCCCTGCTCTTGCACTGAACTGTCTATGATAACTTCTCACTCAGGTTGTGGTTTTCTGTTGAACCGTATTGGGAACTAAGCAGATGTCGCATTACAGTGAAAGTGAAAGGACATGTGTGGATGCATCACAGTGAGGATGTGGCATCAATAAATAGCATTCTTGACAGAAATGCATCCTCAGGGGTGGAGTGCATCTCCACTCTGTTCTCCAGATCACAGGACCTCCACAGGACACCCGTCTTGACACTACCGAGATGATGGTGCCCTACGAGCAAAAGGACAGAGGGCTGGCTATTCTAGCTCAAGCGATGGGACCCGCTGAGTGCAGGGTGTGATCCTGGATTAGGGCATTGTTGAGATCACCGGGGAATCTAAATACAAATGTGTTAGATAATGTCGTGGTGTTGCTGCTGAATTTCCTGAGAGTGGATGGGGGCATTGCACTTCCGTAGCACAGTGTCTTTAGAATTGCCCTCTATTTGGAAATCACAAAGAAACAAACAACGGATACTCAGAAGGGTGAGCTCAAGTGTGGGGTAACAAAGTGAATTGGGGGGTGGGGAGTGTCCTGGCATTTCTCTCCCTCTCCTTGGGTTGGAATAGTGACAACATGAAACTCAGGGAGGAAAGGGATAAAAAGAAAGAGGGAAATGGTCTCCACGATCTGGAGTGTGTCTCTGTTTAATTACCTTGTGGTTCTCTGGACCTGTTTTTATAGGGAACGCGACAGAGACACATATTTTACTAGAGGTGGGGAGGGGTATTCTTAGGCTTGGGGAAGTGGGAGTGTTAGGGGTACTAGAAGAAAGGCTGAGGGGGTGGACTCCCTGGAGAATGACCCCACCCCCAGTATGGCCAGTGGCTGCATCTGGGATCTGGCTCTCTGTTCAGCCCCATCTCCGCTCCATTGAACTTGGGTACCCATGGCCTGTGTCCTCTTTACTCAGGTAGATGCCACTCGGGGTTTTCAACTCCAGCTGACTAGGATGGTGTGCCTGGCTGCTACTAGCCCTGAGTATCGGGCAGGACAGGAGAGACATCTTTTCTGAGCCCGCAGTGACTTGTGCCAGAGTTAAGAATCTCAAATCTTGGCTACACGGGGCACCTGAGGGACAGCTGCTGCTGTTCTGCTTGTAGCCAGCAGGTGGCAGACATGTTCTTTCTAGGCATGGCTGCTGAAAGAATTTAAACTGGAAATAGGCAGGCTTCCAGGCAGAACCAGCCTGGCCCCCTGGACAGCACTGCCCTACTCACACACTCCTCCCTCCAGCTCTCAGCTCCTGCAAGGGCAGTGCACTCATTGTGTGACCCTGTTTCCACTCACAGGGCGGCTTTAGTGCCAGATGGAGGTAGCCCTACACCTGGCTGGTGTCTGGGTATCTACACACTAAGCCCCCCACTGTATCAGAAGGAGGAAGAACTGATACCATCTGTCTCCTTCCACCCTGCCATTCTATTCTGATTTTCCTCAGGCAGGAAATAACAGAAGAGCCCTTCCTCCTGGGACTTGAGAATCCAAAGATGAGACTCAGTGGAAGAAGTGGTGTGTGTGAGGGAGAGCCAAGAAGCAAATAAGAAAATAGATCTCTCTGTTGAATTATGAAGAGCTGACAGTGAGCCAGGGGTGGTGGTAACATGGTCCATATATACTCTCTTGATTATTCCCCAAGGCACTTGATCATTCCAATGCTGTAACCATCAACTTACACCCAAAGCATTAACATAGCCTTGGAATATGAGTGTCCATTGTCCATCAGAGACCTTGTTCCTAGCCACCAGGGAGAGAGAGTAGAGGGTTACAGCATGCCCACATTGCAGTAGAAGGACAGAGACTGCCCTGGTTTGGTTTCTCTTGCTGTGGTAAATATGACCAAGAGTCACTTGGGAGAAAGGGTTAACTTGTCTCGCATGTCCTCATTAGTGAATATCACGGAAGGAATTAAAGAGAAGCAAAGGCAGAACCCATGGAGGAGCACCACAGAATCTGTGGAGGAATACAGAACCCGTGGAGGGACGCACTTGCCCGCCCCATCACGGGTGCATGTCTGTTGCCCTTTTTACATCTCCCAGGATCATCTGCCCAAGGATGGAACCACCCACAGTAAGCTAGGTCTTTCCACTGCAATCAACAGTCAAGAAGATGCCACACAGACTTGTCCACAGGGCAATCTGGTAGAGGCAATTTCTCAACTGAGAGTCCTTTCTCACAGGCAACTGTAGTTTGTGTCAAGTTGACAGAAATTACCCAGCACAGAGAAGACGGAAAGAGCTCCTTATTCATTACCAAAGAAGCAGGTTTGGAGCAAGATGAAAATATGAAAGACCATGTTATTGGGACACTTCATCAAAGTTCTGTCTAGAAGGGTCTAGGCTTGAGAGGTGGCAGTGGGAGACACATTGTCACAGTGGCAGCTGGGGAGAGCAGGAAAGGGTGCCTCAGCCAGTCTGATCTGGTAAACACATTTCAAGAAACATCTTTGTCAGTCATATGGAATGTAAATTGCAGCGCATTTCTCCCTTGACCTCCATTCCTGGCTTCAGTGGGATTTAAACTCATAACTGACTGGTGTCTCCCAAAGGACTGGGCATGGTCACCTCTCCAAAGTGGAGAGAGAATGTTTAGCCATAGGTTTAGAATGACTACTCCAGCTCTGAATCCTGGATTCCTATGTGCACACATCCCTTCTCCCAGTTCTTCTGGATGTGTCCCTAGATGGGATATTGTGGTTCAGGGGTGGTCTGCCTGTATTTCCTGAGATCTGCTGTGCTGTTTCCCACGGTTGTACCATCTCAAGTTCCTCCCACTGGGGATACACGAGCTTCCCTTTCCTCCCGAGTCCGAAACAGCACTTGTATTCATCACATTTGCATCACTCTGGCCAAACACCTAGCAAGCAATTTAAATGAGGGTGGGTTTGTTCTTGCTCACAGTCTATCAGGGTAGCTGGTGTGTCGTCTTTGTGGTGGCAGGAGCGTGTCACATGGTTTGAGCATATCCCAGCAAGAGCAGAGAGTGGAGATACTTGGCCAGAGGTGGGGCTAGTCTGTAATCTTCGGTGGCTACCTCTAGTGGTCTGTATCAAGCAGCTAGAGCTCCCGTCTCAAAGGTTCCGTTTGTAACCTTTCAAAATATTATCATCAACTGAGGAACAAGGGTTCAAGATGAGCCCATGGGTCTGGGGTGCATTTCACATCCAAAGCACACTTTCTGTTTTCCACTGGAAGAGATCATAGCCACCGGGGTTGGCACTAAGTACTACCACTCTCTTCTTCACCACAAGAGATCTCAGTTCTCCTGGAATGTTCTCAGGGCTGCCTCAGTTGGTAGACTCAGCATGGCTCCGCCTTCATGCTCTGGTGGGGAGGGGAAGGCTCTTGTGGGACTGATGCCCCAAAGGAAGGTACTGCAGATGGATTCCTTCCTGGAGACCTGCAGGATCCTATGAGTGCAGGTAGGGCCAGAAAATGCGTTATAAACCAACACACACACACACACACACACACACACACACACACACACACGTGCTTGTGAGCTCAAGTGAGCATGCGTGTGCGTGTGTACATGCGTGTACATGCATGTGGAGGCTGGAAGTTGATGTCAGATGTCTCCTGAATTATAGCTATTTCTCTGAAGCCCAGGAAACCAAGGGTTCATCTTTTTCCTGTATAGCTGTTGATTGGTTTCTTACCCCAGTTTTCTCAATTTCGAGGCCAGCCTGGTCTACAGAGTGAGTTCCAGGACAGCAGGGCTATACAGAGAAACCCTGTCTCGAAAAACCAAAAAAAAAAAAAAAAAAAAAAAAAAAAGATTTCCTGGGTTGGGGAAATGGTTTAGTCAGTAAAGTGTTTGACATGCAAGCATAAAGACATGGATTCAATTCCCAAGAACCCACGTGGAAAGCTACACACGGCGGTAGTGTGTGCCTGTGATCCCACAAGTGAAGAATGGAAACAGGCAGGCTCTCTAGAGCTTGCAAGCCAGCCATCTTAGCTGAGTAAGTGATCCCCAGATGAGAGAGAGAGAGAGAGAGAGAGAGAGAGAGAGAGAGAGAGAGAGAGCCTGTCTCAAAAAATAGGGAGGGACCTTGGTATGATAGCACACATCTTTCTTTAACTTGGAAATTGGGAAGCAGAGGCAGGTAGAGTTCTCTGGTTTCTAGGATCCCCAGGGCTACATAGTAAGAAAAAAAAGGAAATGATAAAGAGTGACAGGGGAGATCTCTGACACCAACTTCTAGCCTCCACGTGCATATACACCTGTGCACACATGCGTGCGTGTACACTCGTGTGCACACACATACATTTCCACTCATATACACATGCATGTATATGAGTGGAAATGTCCACTCATATACAATTTCCACTTATATACACTTGCATGTATATGAGTGGAATCATGTACACACACATGCATGTACAATCATGTACATGTGCATGCGTGTACACTCACACACATACATGTATAATCATGTACACATGCATACATGTACACTTACATGCACACACATGTATGTACACACATACACAGGCATGCATGTACCCTCAGGTACACACACATGAATGTATACTCACAAACACACACGTGCATATATAGGTTCATGCACATGTACATACACATAGGAAAGTAATAGAAATAAATCTTAAAAGATAAAGGGAAGTCTGTTTAACAAAAGTATTAAGACATCAGCAGAGGCTGTGGCACAATTTCTGAAGCAGATTCAGCCGTGACTGAAGTTTAATTACTTGGTTGTCCGGCATGACTGATTCTTCTGATGTCAGGAAGGGGAGGTTCCTGGGCTGAAGGGAGGCTGCCAGGGGAACCAACTTCACCTCTTAGTGGAAGCCTCAGCTTAAGCAGGACTCAGCAGCCATGCTCTCACCTGCCCCCTCTGATTCCACATCAAACGGACCTGTCATCTTTGGGTAGAGCCTGGTGTGACCACCCATCGTTGTCAATTTGGGTAAAATCCTTGAAATTGGCTTTGGACAGGTGTGTTTGAGTCCAGCTCTCTGACCTGCCATGGGCACCATCTTGGACAGGCTACCTCATAGCTTGCTTTAGTATCTATGAAATTGACCATGGCCCTACCTCATGGGCTTGTCAGGAAGTGTAATCCACAAGCAATATGTGGTAAGGCTCAATAAACGGTGCTGGTACTGTTAAGAGACATCAGTGTCAACAAGTTTATTTTATCACTGTTATTTTCAAATTGCTTGGTGCACAGTATGGGAGGGGCGGGCCCAGGAGAGCCCCTCTCAGCACAGAGTCCTCCAGGAACTCCTTTGTTGGGTCGATCACAGGCGAGTCACACAGCCCCTCCTTCCCTGTTTTTCCCTGGGATCTTTGCCAAACCCTAAGCCAGGAAACTTTGTTATATTAATTATGAAGAGAAAACATGTTTTATTTAAAATCCCGGCTGCTGAGTTTTCTGCCATGCTGTTTCTCTGTGACAGCAGAATTTCTTTTGCATCTGGAAAACCCTAATGCATTTAGAATATAAATATATCTGTGCTTACACACACATGTGACTTCAGCGACCTGATTTCCCTAAATACCAGTGCGCACTGCAAAGCTAATGAGTTGAGCTCCTGCTTGCAATCAAGTTTTTGTTTTGGGGGATTTTTTTTCCCTTAAATTTATGAGAACTTTCAGGGGAATTCGATATTTCCCCTTTTCCAGAAATCTTTGCCTGGATTAGAGAAGAGGAGACCCCTGGGCATGAAAAAGCTACATTCTGGGATGTTGGGGTTTCACCCAAAAGGGGGCTCACAGTTTCTACCCAAGGCCCACGTGGATTTTAGTGCTGAGAGTGGGGACTGGTCCACTCCAAACTGACATTAATACTTCACCACCTATCATGTGTTTGAGCAAGAACCATATAAGTCTATCCCTGCCTCTGCACATCCATCTCTCCTTTCTTCTCTCCCTCCCTTCCTCCTTCCCCCTTTCCCTCAACCAATAAGGTGATGAAGGACACAGAGGTGATCTATAGGCATCCCTTTTGTGGTGTGGTGTGGACAGGAACGTGTGCTCACTGTTACCAGAATATGCAACTTTTATGAAACCTTGGAAATCTCTCTCTCTCTCTCTCTCTCTCTCTCTCTCTCTCTCTGAGATGTTCTGCCTCTTAAATGCTGCCTGGCAACTGAAAGACAAAGACAATGCCCTGCCGTCTGACCTTCTTCACAACAGACAAAACTAGGCCGAGAGCAGAGCATGCACACCAAGCTCCCCGCGTGCAATCTCTCCTCCACACAGGCTGTCTCTGTGGTTTGGCACCTAGGGAGATTCCAGAAGTCAAACAGTACAGATCTGTAAGCAAACAAGCATTTTGCCCACACGTCCCTTTTGTGCAGTAATGGAGAGACCAGCATCTTCACGGAAGCAGGACAGGGCTTACAGCATCATTCTCTCATTCTGACGCTGAGAGAGGTAGAATTTTACTGTGGTCAAGTTCCCGAACATTCCAAGGACCACTGCAGAAGAGATTTCTAAGACAGTGCCTCGGAAGCTTCTTGGAAGCTGGGTGGTCCTCCTGTGAGGATGAGGGTCAGACAGACTATGTCTCAGACCTGGCACAGGACAGTCTAGCAGCTCTGCCCCGGTCCTGTTTCTTCTCAGGAGACCGGGAATAATGTCACACAGCTATGCTGGGGATGGACACTCAAAATGATTTGTAAAATAAGTGTGCATAAACTGGTCTAGACTAGGCATGAAGACATATGAAGGATGCCTGGAGCTCACCGAGTGGTATCTGAGAATTAATTCCTAAATAAAGTCTTAGGCGGAGGCCAGGGAGATGCTTAGTGGCTAATGGGGCTTTGTGCTAAGACCGACGATTGGAGTTCAACCCCCCGGAGCACAGGGTGGAAGGAGATGCCTGATCCTAACCAGTTATCCTTTTGTACACACACACACACACACACACACACACACACACACACACACACACACACACACACCCTAAGAATAAGTTAGCACAATGCCGGAGACAGCACTGGTGCTAAGACTCTCTTCTTTCACCTTCAGAGGCACGTGGAGCCCATTATCCTCCTCCTTCCAAATGACCTTGTGTCTCCAGCAAGGATGTGGCTCCTGATACCAAGCACCAAGAGAGAGGTCTTGTACTTAGGGATCCAGACCTGTCCTCTAAAGGCTTAAAGCTTAACCATGTCATTTACCAGCTATGGGGCTCGGGGCCATGTCATCTCGCTCTGTGTGTGTAAAGTGGGAATGGTCACAGAACCTACGGCTTGGGGCTCTTTTGGCAAACTTAGGGGCTAACACTGGGGACTGACTCTACTACATGCTATCAGTTCATTATTATTATTACATTATTGATACAGGATCTGGCTACATAGGACAAGCTGGCCCATGGAACTCACTAGATAGCCCAGAGTGGTTTGGAATTCATAATCCTCCTGCCTCAACCCCCTGAGTTCTGAAAGACAACTGGTTATTATTTTTAGCTATGCATGCAGAAAAGGCCACTCAGCCCATCAGGCTATGTGGCTTTGTCCCCAATGAAACCCGAAACTCTTCCAAGCATCCAACTTGGCTGCTTTGCCCTAGATGCAGTGTGCCAGCCTGTGGAACATGAAAAGACGTCCCAACCACCTGTTTGGCACACATCTGGGTGAGAAAACAGGCAAAGACTTCGAAGATTGCGAGTTCTCTCCTTGGACTAGACTAAGCCATTGCCCAGAGGCTAGCCCTCATATGTTTCCTTTTATCCATTATTGACTTACAGTTTCATTGATAACTGTAAAAATTCCCTGGATCTTACAAAAAAAAAGTGTGCAGGAGGGTTGGGGGCTGCGGTGATATTATTCTTTTGTGAACATCAAACACTGTGTCATCCCTTCCTGCCTACAAACTTTAGGCTCAGTTGTTTACCGCTGGTGTTCTCACTGGGCCTCTGATAATTTCCATGGCCTTTTTGTACACTTGTGGGATAGCTGCTCTTTCTTAGGCCCAGGTGCCCATCAAGAAATTATAAGATCAGATCACCGGGCTTGATAGCTATCTATAATTGCAGCCACCACCCCATAGTTTGAGAAGAAATTCCTTTTTAAAGCAAATCACTTGGCAACTGAACCTGGGACTACACAAGGAAGTGAGCTGGGTTAACTGGCTGACAGGCCAAGGTGTAACCGTTCTCTTATGGACAAGCTAATAAGCAAGTCTGTAATTTAATTCCATTCCCTCCAGAAATACCCTTAAAAGAAAATCCAATTCAAAAGTGCTTAACCAGACGCAAGAAGTTTACAACGACCTCTCCCATCTCTCTCCCATGCCTCTTCATCAAAGGGACTGTGCTCTGACTTTTATAGGGGACTTACTCTCAGTTTGGGCATTTTCTCAGAGAAGAACTGACTCTGGGGTGGGGATTGGCTTCCCAGTAAAGAGTTTGCCTAGTACACAAGATAATCTTGGGTTTGATCACCGGCAGCGCCACAAAGAAAAACAAAAGCAGAAAGAGCTAAGGTTCACTGGAAGCCGCCATGTCCGCAAGCTTGTTGCCATGACCTCTGCCACAAGAGAGGTTGGTTGTTGGTGATTCCTTGGATGCTCCAGGGGAATTATTATGGCTATATATTCCTCAGTTATGCTGTGACAAAATCAAGACTCTTTCTGGTTCCAAGGCTCAACACTCAAGCCTTGGTCCATAGCCAGCGTGGAGGCCCCAGGAAGCTCTGCTCCCTGCTTAGCTGGGCCAGCATCTCTACTACTCATTCAACCCAAAGGTCTCAGTGCCCTGACCAAAGCCCCTCTACAGCGTTCCCTTTCTGCCTCACCACAAGCTCCCCGGGGCCCTGGCTCATCTTCCCTGTCTCGTCTACCGTGCTCATGGGAGAAAGAAGAGTAAGTATTAGCCACAGAGCTTCTCCACAAATTGAAGGCAGCTAAGTAAATCCTCTGCTGGGATCATTTCAGCCACCAGGGTATCCCCCTGACGCCAAAGCTCAGGGGTGCTTATGTCAGCCCCAGATAATAGATAACCTGACATGTGAGCTAAGGCTCTCCTAGGGACAGCATATGTCGCTTTCCATGACTTCTCAGAGGATTCCTGAGGGGCATACCAGATTTCATCCACGATACAGAGTATTTGTGTGCCTTAGTCACCTCTGTGGGAACGAATTCATGGAGGCTTTGCCACAGAGTTCATGTCACACACATGTCATTACGCTCAGAAGTCCATGATCCAGCCTGTTTAGCTCTTGTGGTCAGGACACACACAACTTGGCAACACCAGCCTTTCCCAATTTAAGATTCTCCTTGCTTCTAACCCAGATGGTCTGATTTTGCTAAAATCCTTAGTCTTTCAACCATAGAAATGTGAGGTGACCACTTACCCCGATGACTGACTTCCCCACCAGGGCGATTAAGAGCAGGCCATGGAACACCAACATCCTGACAAACATCTGAGTAGTTGAAGGCCTCTCCGTTCTCTCCCTCTGCAGTTTCTAATCCTTTGGGGGTAGGGGTGGGGGTGGGAATGTCGGTCTCTGGGGATTCCGGAACAAATGAAGAGGATGCAAATTATTAACTAGGCATCAAATACTGTTTAATGTTTTGCGAACCAACTATCTTGATTAAACAAATGGCAACTTGGGGGTTGGGCAGAGTCAAGGGGTGCCTTGTCTTAAGCAAAAAAAAAAAGTCTCCAAAGATAGCAGACAAAATAAAGAGCCGCATGGCTTGTGGGTGCAGGTAGGAGCTAGGGAATGTTCAGTGCTGTAGGTCTGGATGTGTGGACGGCGTCTTAGCCACGGGATAAAGGACTCCAGATCAGACAAGAACCTTTGCCACCTCTGAGATTACTGCTAGATTTCTGAGCTCCGAATCTCAAGCGGAACTAAGACATGGGTGGGCTCCAAATAACATCACACTTTATATTCATGAACGATAAATTAAAGAATGCCAAACTGTTACTGACAAACATTGATCCTGGGCCCTTTGAAGGGCTGCAGCCGCAGCTTGTTGGCCTCAAAAGTTTTCTTTTAAATCTCATTACATAAGGCTTTTACTTTTCATTATTTCTCCCTTTTGTTGGAGACTTTCTTTGACCAGGGGGAGGATAAACAACCGTGGCTCTCATCTTTGGGACAATTGTCCCCCATGCTCCTTACCTAGCAGCACAGGTTGCAGGCAGGTCACAGAAGCAGAAGTGACCTGGGAAGGATTCTTGTGGACTCAATCAATATCAGCTAGAGCGGATCCCACGCCCCTGTCTGTCCACAATAATCTATGTATAGGCTCCAGCAATCCTCCAACCTGATTCTTCAATGTAGGCTTGAAATGATGCCAAATGACTCGTGCTTGGCGCTCACGTCGGCCACCCCACAGGTCACATGCACTCACGGTGCTCAGCCAGAGGTTGTTCCTCCCTCTGGAAGCCAATGGCCGTGGTGGTGAGCCCCACAGGCCCCATGCAGGGGCCTGAAGTCAAGGCCACTCACTAGATGGGTTTTGCTCTGCAAACGTCACAAACATCATGAGGACGATTTCTACGATCTCATCAATATCTCTTCTCTCTCTGCCCCCTTAGATTGAATGTTCATGAGGCTGAGAGAGATGAACAGTGAGCTTCTAAGATAGATGGACACTCAGTAGATTTAGGTGGGGGACATGAACAGGTTGAACAGTTGGGTATTTGTCTCAAGATGAACAGCCCAGGAGTAAGTAGGAGCAGATCCATGTGAAGACCAAATTGGCTGTGAAAAAGCAGAAGGTGTGTGTGTGTGTGTGTGTGTGTGTGTGTGTGTGTGTGTGTGAGAGAGAGAGAGAGAGAGAGAGAGAGAGAGAGAGAGAGAGCACCAGACTGTCTAGCCAGCAAGTGTATGGGATCTTTCCTGTCTCCATCTCCCCATGCTGAGGTCACAGGTGTGACAGCCATGCCTAGCTTTGATGTGGGTGCTAGGGATCCAAATTCAGGACACTTTACCTGCCAAACCCTACCCCCAGGCTTCGAGCTTCGTTCTTAAGGAGCAGGTTGAGACTGGAAAGGTAAATCAGTTAACTTTAGGTGGCGGTAAGCATAGAAGATGGAGAACTGGTCAGTGGTATAGAAATCACACAGACAGAAGCTTTCAGGAGAGAGGGAGGTGACAGTGGCAGGTCAGTGGGTCACTAGGGTGTTCTGAGGGTGCTGCCTGTGGCTATGTGGTGGTAAAGCAAGGTGAGAGGCCATGGGAGTCACCCCAGCTTCCCAGGGTTGAAGGTGAAGCATCCGCACACAGTGAGGGATGAAGTGGCCGCTCTGACTCACTGACTCAGCATCTCTGCTTCTCTCCTGTTTCATGCACTAGAGAACCTCACTTGGTGGAGACATTCCCAGAAAACAAACCAGAAGCTTCTCTTCCTGTGTCAAAAAGACCCGAGCAAGGCATGTTTGCTGCTCAACTTTGCAACCTGGACTCGTTTCTCTATGGGGCCATCTTCCCTTAGTTAAAAACAAATGAGGCAACTTTTCACTTTTTTTCTAATAACTACGGGTCTTCAATGCACTGTTTCTTGTTTCCCCAAAGTTTTATCATTATGATAATGTTAACTGAATACATTTCTACACTACACTCTCTAAAGATAATTCTCTATAAGACAGGGGACTGGCTTACGGTGTAATCTGTGCTTATCTGTGGAGTTGAAACAGAGCCACTGGGAGACCTCGTTTTCTCTCTTGGTGCTCTGTGGTGGAGGACTCAGATGTCCCCACTGGCCTGTGTTCTGGGCACTAGGTGTCAGGTTCTCATGTGTTGGGTTATACGCCTCTCAGCGGAGCCCTGTCTTAGACAGCAAGCTTCGGAAGCTGGTTTCCACTGAGCTGCTCCTTCTGCCTTTAGAAAAGACACACTCCCAGAGTCCTGGCCAGGACGGGTCCTTTCTGATGTGCCCGGGGCTCTTGTTAACAGAAGCCACATGTCGTGACTGAATGGACATGACTCATGTTGGCTCCTTGTCTTCAAAGCCACAGACTTCTTCCTGCTAAGCCTTCAGTGTGGAGAGACAGCAGCCTGGGACAGAGACATAGCAGCCTAGGACAGACAAACAGCAGCCATGGACAGACAGTCAGCAGCTTGGGAGAGACAACAGCCTGCAGGAGACAGACAGCAGCCTGTGAGGGATGGCAACCTGGAAGAGACAAGAGTCTGGGAGAGACAGCAGCCTAGAATCAGAACAGACGCAGGGTCCAGCCTCTTGGCCACACCTACCATGTAACTTGGGGCCAATCATCCACTTTCTCAGAGCTTCAGGTTTTCCCATCTCTAAAATGGAAACAGTTTCCTCTACATGGCTTTACTGAGAGATGTGCAGGAGAGGGCTTTGTGCTTAGGGAAGGGACTAACAAGAGAGTAGAGTTGCCTGTGACATAGAGACTTCCCTGTGGGATGGCCACCTTTTGGGGAAGGCCTGCATTTTTAACTGGCCTCTTTGGGAGGAAGGTGAACACATTTTCAGAACATTCCAGAGAGTATAAATATTTCGGGTTGTTTCTCGCAACAGGGTTTCTACAGCAGTTTCTCAGTCGCACCACAAATGCAACCACAGGCCATGTTAACGTCAAGAACGTGGTTCTGTTCCAGTTTAAGGATGCAAACAGCAGGGCTACGCTTTCACAGTGTTGCCACGGAAGGAGGTACACAGACAACACACAGTACTCTGGACAAGAGAGGAAGGGCCCTGGACTGATGTCACAGTCTTCCTCAGAAAGCTAACCCAGAAGGCACATAACTTGAGTTCTCAGGGCCTCAGCAGTGTGGGTCTTTGTGGGGTGAAAGATGAGAGCTTGCCAAGCCTCGAAGGCTGCAAGCATTTACAAGGCACCTACCTTACGGTTGGGCAGTGATCTAGGGAATAAGGAAGACAGTTACCATCTTACAAAGACTCTCACCAAATGGCTGGTCTCAGATAGGTTCTTCATGCCATCCTGGTAAGAACTCAGGTGTGGGGCAGAATTCTTCTCATTATCCTCATAACTTGTGCTTATAGCTCCTGATAACTTCCTGGGAAGGGTGGGGGAATGCTAACTTTTCTCTGCTCAAGATCCTAGCCAGTTCATGTTTTCAGATTTGTTACAGTCTATGTTCTCTGGCCTGGGAGATGCTGGGGTATACCCAGAGCAGAGAAGAAAGACATCAACATTTATTGGGCGGCTTTTCTCTCCAGGGACATTTACAAGCTCATGGAAGTCTAACTTCCATGCAAGGTGTTTTGGCCCATTTTCCAGTTAAGTGGGACCCAGAGAGACTAAGCAAGTTGCTAAAGGTCACATAGCTCAAGGCAAGGCCAGCATTTCAGGCCATCTGTTTGCAGGTGACTGCTCTTCTTTTGGCACAGCACAGACTCTTGGGTATTGGGGTGTCCTCTCCATGAGCACTTTTCAGTAAAGGTTATCTGCTTCCTATTCAGCAGTCACCTTTCCCTCTTACTATTGCTTGTTGAGGTAGCCAGGGTTAGTTGAAGAAGCATGTCCTTGTGGCACTTAGCATCACTGTGATCTTAGGTTGGGAATCATGGGAGATAGAGCTGCTGAGATTTGGGTGTGGAAGCACTGGTGAGGGGGGAGGGGGCAGGTAAACAGAGGGAGGACTTGGATTGCACTAGTCACAGCAGGGACTTATTCTCTGGAATGTTCTGGAGCCATGGTACCCCTCAGAATTGTCCTACTGTGAACTAAGGAGCCAGGGCCTCTGTACCTGACACACAAACTAGAGTTATCTGAAAGAAGAGAGCCGAATTGAGAAAATGCCTTCATAAGATCCAGCTGTAGGGCATTTTCTTATTGATGGGGGAGGGTCCAGCCCATTGTGGGTGGTTCCACCCTGGGCTGGTGGCCCTGGGTTCTATAGAGAGCAGACTAAGCAAGTCATGAGGATCAAGGCAGTAAGCAGCATCCTTCCATGGCCTCTGCATCAGCTCCTGTCTCAGGCTTGTGCCCTGCTTGAGCTCCTTCTATGTTGTGCTACGGTGTGGAAGTGTGAGCCAAGCAATCCTTTCCTCGCCAACCTTTTTTTGGTCACAGTGTTTCATCATCACAGCAATAGAAACCCAAACTAGAACAGTTGGGTTTTAAATAAACATCCCTAGTCTCTGTATGGTCTAATAAGACATGGCTGAAGTCACAGGAATGGTCAGGTAGATTCATGGGCAGATGACAGATATTCAGCAGATTAATCAATATCTAAGAGAAAGTCAGAGTACTGTAGTAGGAACACTTGTTCAATATTGCTTTAACTATGGCTTTGTTCCCAATGGAGAAGGAGACATCTGACATCTGTCATGGTTTACACTACACCAAAGCCATGTTTACAGGAGAGAAGTGGTTCCCTCCCCCCATGGACAACACCTACTTAATTTTGATCTTTAAGAAACATCATGATCCAACAGGCACAGGCCTGAGTTGAAAGAGCAAAATGGGAAAGCCCAAAGACACTGAAAATCCTGATTCATGGAGGTGCTTTGGCATGGCCAGAGGAAGTGCGCCCTGCCGTAGACGTGAACCAGAAGGCTGGATGAACCCAGGACAGCTTTTCTCCTCTGCAAGATAAGTTTTGATTTCCCAGCACACAATGGAGCTTGGGCAGTGCCAGCTAAAGGACGGAAGGAGTGACTTGCCTCTCCCAAGCTGGACATTTTCAGTAGTAATTTTCAGCACACATGTTGACCTTAAAAGTTACAAACTTGGAAATCACTGAGTTCTTCCATTTCTCCTCCCCCAACCCCAACCCAAGTCCTAGGCATGTTTCTGTTTCCAGAAAGTTCCTCAAGTCCCTCCAGCCCTGTGTTCCCTGTGGACACATGCGTGTCCAAGTGGACAGCACCTACTGGCTCCCCTCCAGCAGCTCTCACGTCGGGCAGCCTGCTTGCACTTCTGTTTGCTGTTACATTCATTTTCCAGCCACTAAAACCCCATGCGATGATGTCATAGCCCTACACAAAGCTCTTCAGGATCTTTCTTTTGAACTGTGAATAAGCCCCACATTCTACCAAGGCCCTGCTTGATCTGGCTTCCACAGACTTCACCAGCCTTGCTTTGTGCCCTGCCGCTTAATTAATGTGCACTTCTCCTCGTCTTCTTGTTATTCTCCCACTTAGGGCTTGCCATGACACCACCATTGATAAATATCTGTTGGGTGGATAGGTGAGGGGTGGGAGATAAATAGATGGGTTAGTTGGTAGAGAAATGGCTGGATGATGAATGAATGAATGAATGAATGAATGGTTGAGGGATAAATGAGAGGATGTATAAATGGGTGGATGGACAGAGGGGTAAAGTAATGGATTAACAGAAGGATAGATGGATGAGAAAGATAAAAAGATGATAGACGAATTAATGGGTGAATGGATGGGGCTTGTGGCTGGCTGGATAAATGAATGGATTTGTGGGTAGCTAGGTAAATATGTGAATGGATGTATATATGGATAGATGCATGAATGAGGGATGGATAAATGGATGGGTAAAAATGAATGTATATATACAGGATGGATGGATGGATGGATGGATGGATACAGGGCTTGAGAGATACATGGATGGATGAAGGAACAGGGGGCATCCAGGCTTGATCAGAAAACAGATGCTATCTTTTGGTCAAAGTTTATGGTCAAGCTATAGCTCTAAACTCTGCCATGTTCCCTTTTGCCACATGGACTGTAGCTTGACCACACTGGTAGCTTGAAGAGCTATGGGAGCACTGGTGTAGCCCAATCCAGTCTGAAGCACACACCGTAGCTCCCTCTCCAGTAGTTGACTGGCCCATTCACATTTCTTTAAACTTTCAGTGGGACTTCAGTCTGCCCCCTCACGTTTCCAGTCTCCTCTGTTCAGATGGTGTCTGAGGCAGGGAGCGTGCTTCTCCCTTGGTCGCTCCCACGCTGTCAATCAACTCTGTGGAAACACAGCCTGCCTGCTTGGATCTGCAACCTCACAAAGAGCCGTCACTTGGGCTGTGTGATGCTTCTGGTTCTCAGTGTCATCTCTGATTTATTAAACATTTTTTTTTAGTAAAATTCTCCATTCGTTTAGCACATGGAAAATCCTCTCCCGTGAAATAGAAAACCTGAAAGAGAAAGGCAGGATCTAGAGATTTGCATGTCTAGACTTACTGTTTTTCCGAATACAGTGTACCAGTATTTTCAAAGCCTCTTCACTTTGAAGGAAGAGGGACCTCTGAGTCCCTCTCTAAAGTGAATTTCTAGACATTTTCTGGCATTGCTGGCTCCCCAAATCCATCAGTATGCTGGCTATGTGTTGTGCAAGCAACAGTCTGGGTTGGCATCAGACGGCCACTGACTCGTGAGTGACTTCGGGTTAGCTGCTAAGTCTGAGTCTGTCTTTAAGAAGCTTTGTGCTTCAATGTGCATGATGACATTAGCAACATTTCCTGAAACACAACAGATACTTAATTTGTATTAATTTGCCTTTTTTTTTTCTTCTTTAAATTTTCACTTTCCTTTGTGGGACTGGTGACAGATTGAGCCTGAGACCTTGCCTCTTTTAGGTAAGAGCCCTACCACTGGACTGTACCTCAGCTCTCTTTTTCACCTTTGTGTGTCTCCCCATGTTGCCGAGGTTGGTCCTGAACGCCCTCCGGAGCCTTGGTTTTGAGCCCATGATCCTCTAGACTCGACTTTCCAACTCCTGAGATTATATGTGGACTGCCATGCCCGGCTTGTCTGTAATTTCTCATGGAAAATGTGCGCCGTTCTCCAAGCAGGCACAGCAGCCAATGGGAACTTTACAATACTGAGTCAGGCCGGTTGGAGACAGCGGCAGGTACTCAAGACAGGTGCAGTCCAGCCTCTCAGCGAACACACACTTCTCCACTCACTGAAGAGGTCACTGTGCACTTGGCATCATTGCATTCTGAGGAACACCAGATAACATCTCTATGGAAAAAAATCTAACAGACAGATCTACAGACACTCGCTAAAGTACCTGTTGAGTTGAGGAGAAAGGCATGTGCGAAGAATGATGGGGACACACAGTATGTCAACTTGACACAAGCTGGAGTTATCACAGAGAAAGGAGCCTCCTTTGAGGAAATGCCTCCATGAGATCTAGCTGTAAGGCATTTTCTCAATTAGTGATCAAGGGTGGGAGGGCCCATTATGGGTGGTACCATCCTTCGGCTGGTAGTCTTGGGTTCTATAAGAAAGCAAGCTGAGCAAGCCAGGGGAAACAAGCCAGCAAGCAGCACCCCTCCATGGCCTCTGCATCAGCTCCTGCCTCCAAGTCCCTGTCCTGTGTGAGTTCCTGTCCTGACTTCCTTTGGTGATGAACAGCAATGTGGAAGTGTAAGCGGAATAAACCCTTTCCTCCCCAACTTGCTTCTTGGTCCTGATGTTTGTGCAGGAATAGAAACCCTGACTAAGACACCATCTATCATGGCAGGCTATGAATCCTTACCCTCAGCATGCACTCCAACAATGGACCTATGTACAGTGACACTAGTTGTCACATGGGCGATTATCTTCATCGAGTGTATGTGTGCATGCATGTGCGTGTTTGTGTGTGTGTGCATGCACACATGTGTGTGCATGCAGTACAGGTATTGAGTGTGTGATGAAGATGAGAAGATTGACTTCACTCACAGCTCTTAGTTATGAGTTTCAGTTTCTTTGTCTGACATAGGGGATATTAGTACATACCTCATAGAATTGCAACTGTGTGGGTTAGGATGGGCAAAGTTCAAATTGCTTGGGTTCATCTGTGAACATGAAAGCATCCTACCCTCCAAAGTCTACAGCAGGATCTTCTATGCTACTGTCTCTGGGTCCAATCAAGCAAGCCAGAAAACAGAGTGGAATCTAATTTTACTGTCTCAGGTGGCAAAAAGAGCCCAGTTGGTCAGATAAGGATTGTTCAAAAGACACTTCAAATAAATGAACAATACTAAAGGTAGACAATGACATAAAGGAACAAACAGATGCCATAGCCACAGTCTGTGCAGAATAAAATATATTCTGGGAAGAAGGTTGGCTGTCCACTGCCTTTAGTGTGGCTGAGCTGTGCTTGCAAAATAACTCTTTCCCTAAATGTACTTTGAGAATGCCCGAAAAGTCAGCCTGAGGACCACCACCAGGAGCCTCTCCTTGAGTGGCTTCCTGCCTCTGTGCATGCTGTAGAACTGCTTTGTGGGTAGAGCCACTCTCTGTGAAGCAAGAGTAAGCGGGGGAGAGGCGTAGCTCTCAACACCTCCTGCCAAGACTCTTCTGTTATTTCCAGAAGAGCCTGACGGGCACTGGACGCACGGTTGGCCCAGGTCAGTCTGCAGCCTCTAAGGGGTTTGAAGCTATACTTGGCAGGTGTATAGACCCAAGCTTTAAGCTGTCACTTCCCTATGTGTGAAAGTAACAACCAGGTTCCTGAGTTGAGAAGACAGGGCAGTGTGACTATGTATGAAACTTGGTCCATGGGTTGGGGTTAATCTTCTTGGAGCATCTCTGTACCATGAAACAAATGAGAGTGACTTCCTCAAACCCCAGGAACCCCAACTGTAAACTATAGTTTATTTGACCCAAGGAGACAGCGCTGTTATCTGGGGCCAGCTTGGCTCTGGAGGGCAATGCCCTGTGAAAGCAGGCAGCCCGTTCTTTCCTTGTTCCTGCTGACCAGCTAGTTCCCCTGACTGCTGCATATTGATCATGGGGTGTGATTGTACTCTGTGCCCTGCAGCTCTTCTGCCACCGTGTCATCCCTGCTTGTCAAACGGCTCGGCAGTGGACAGCTTCGTCTCGTGAGCAGCTCTGCATCTCTGGAGTTTAAGTCGTCCTCTGACCTGCTGACTGAGCTTGCCCTCCGGCAGAGAGGCGTGAAGAGGATGTGAAGGAGCCGGCTACGGCTTATGCACCTGTCAGGTAGCCTCGACCTCAGCCTTCTCAGTCCTACCTCAGCTGCAGGCCTGTGGCAGAGGTCTGTAATATCCGTGCCTTGACTTGCACAGCCGCCTCAGCCTTGAAGCACTACTTCCACTGTGATGGAAGAGCCTAAGAGGTCTGGTGTCACCGCTGCTCACCAGTGTTACCACACTGTCCACAGGACAAAGTTCAGCTGGATTAATGTGACACAAGAGGCCCTGCTAATCTGTTGCTGGCAGCTCATGCTCCCTCCCCAGCGCTCCAAGCTCCTCTCATACCCGTCTCCACACCAGCTCATTCCCTCAGCATGTATCCTGACTTATGTCTTCTAATGTCTCCATTTGAGGGAGGTCTTCTCAATGTCTGGCTTTGGAGAGAGTCCCACATATCATTTAAAAACAAAGTTCAAAGGTTTTTATCTTTGGGATTCAGAGCTAGCTCTTTACTCACAGATGGGCCATTCTAACATCTTGCCTGTCTGTGGCCTTAGAACAATGGTGGGTTAACCACTCATGGGGACACTTTGGGTCCAACACTGTGATTGGTCAGTGCTAAGTATTGTCGGCTGAAGGGATAGAAATAGATGCATCATTTTATGGGTGTGTGAGAAAACCCAGTTCTCAGAGGGGGTGATTGGGAGGGGAGAAGGAAGGAGAAAGAGAAGCAGAAAGGTGGGCTTATAAACGTGGAGCCCCTGACCCCCAGAGGCCTTGCAGTTGTGACCTGTTGTGTCACATGCGCGTCAGTAGGTGGCAGGAGAGAGGCTATGTCTATGTGCTATGTTCTGATCTGTGAATATCTGAATGACTTAGTAGCCTAATATTCCCTGAAAAGAGGGAGTCCGAGACAGCTACCAGCTCCCTACCAGGCAGGTTCAGATGGGTTCCCAGGGTGGGGAGCACGCCAGAAACTAGAAAAACTCTGCCTGAGACTTTGGGCCCTGGGCCCTGGGCCCTGGGAAGGGATGAGCCCAAGAGAAACAACCATCACAAGGGGCCACTTGGGCAGGCCCAGGTGAGGAGCAAACTTGAGACAATCACCAGATCAACACTGTGAAGCCCACACAGGGAGCTAGCCTGAGACTATGCAGGCATTGTGGAGCAGACCGACTACAAGCTGTGAGAGAGAAATAACCTCTTTCCTCGACAGGTTGCTTTCAGCCATGTTGTGTTATCACAGCAGTAGAAACCCTAATTTAGACACTAGTGCAGTGACTTGAGCCCAATGTTCAGTCCTTGGAGGTGATCTAGATTAGAGTGCCTAGAGAAGAGGACTTGCAGAGACTGAGCACCCCGGTCAGCCAAGATTCCTGTCCTGGATGCTAACAGAAGCGTATCAACAGCCAGCAGCTAGTGTGCTTTAAGAAGAGGCTTAGTAATGGCTTCATGTGACATCTAGGGGGGTTCTCATGAACCAGACATTCTTTGCTCATCCTTTGTCACAAACTTTCCTGCTTTGCTTTCTAGGAAGAATAAGACTCTCCTGAAGCTAAGCTCATCTCACGGTGGCCCTTGGGACTTTGTGGTCACACTGAAGCCAACGCATCCCAAAGGCTTCTGAGACCAGGTCTCCTTTTAGGTGGGCTTCTTCTGGTCCCTTCTTATGAAATTGGCTCTCTGCTCTGTTCTTTTTTGCAGAGGTTACTTTGAAACGATTACACCGCACATAGCTTCAGACCCCAACAGGGACAACCCTGACGTGGAGAATTGTCAAAAGTGACCAAGTCTTTGAGAGATTCTTAATTCACAAGTGATATTCTGATCAAGTGGTCAGGGCTTCGTTCACACCAGGCAGGACTGGCAGGGATGGCTCAGTCTGGCTTGCAAGAACTGACTGCACCTCCTGCCCTCAGACTGACAGCTTGAAGCCAGCCACGTGGGGACACTGTAATCTAGGGATTTCTGGGTGCTGTAAGAGCCAGTTTCAGGCTCAGCCACATGCCAACACAGCTGCTGCTGGAAATGAGGACCAAGGAGGCCAAGAGCATTTTAGGGCCAGCCGCATGGTGGTTGGGATGTGCTAAGAAGGACTTTTCAGAAAGGTTGAGTCAGACTTCCAGGTGAGTGCAGAAAAGTATCCGGGGGTGGGGGGGGGATCACACTTAGTTACACAGATAAACACACTGATTGTACAATGGCTTCCAAAGGTGCTCATCGATCAGAGCTGGTGAATCCAAACTTCCTATGTCAGAAGGAACTTTGGAAATGTGACTCTGTGGCCCTTGTGGCAGAAATGCAACTTTGGATATTGGGTGGGCCCAGGTCTTTGTTTGTTTGTTTTAAAGCTGTGAATCCTTAACAGTAAGTGGAAAAGCTTTCCTGGCTGTGTCAGAAAGATGCCAGTGTGTAAGAGGCAAACTTGTAAAGACAGCAGGGGCCATAAGCTGGTGGCCTTGCCAGGCAGAGAAATAGCCTGCTGCTGATAGCTGGCAAGACAGAGATTGCTGAGGAAACCAGCCCAGCCTTCACCCACAGATTTCTGTGGCTCAGGTGCAGCACCCTTGCCTTAGCATACATCAAGTCCTAGGTTCAATTCCCAGTGCTATATAAACCTGGTACTGGTAGTCCCTGCCTATATTCCCAGCATATCGGAAGTCCAAGGTCATCCTCTGTTGTGTAGGACACACTAGGGTATGTGGGAGCTTATCTCAGAAAGGAGTAGGGGTAGGTAAGAGGAATCAGAGAGGGAGATGATTCCAGAGGACTGGTATGAAGGAACAATACAGAGAGGCTGTATTGAACAGCAGAGATGAACAACGTTGG
Source organism: Mus minutoides (assembly GCA_902729485.2). Taxonomy (NCBI): domain Eukaryota; kingdom Metazoa; phylum Chordata; class Mammalia; order Rodentia; family Muridae; genus Mus; species Mus minutoides. Next base: position 812,807 of record LR750171.1, on the reverse strand, counting down.
GCTGCAAGCTCAGATGGCTAGACCCAGGCAGGTCACTGGCAATGGCTAGGAAGAGGGAGGCAGGGGTCAGGGATGACAGCAGATGGAGGGTGGTCACAGCGTTGAACTTCAGGGCCGAGAAGGATGTGGGGTTAGTGAAGGCCTTTCTTTGGTCCATCTAGACAGTCCACCTACATCAGGACCCTGCTGGAGTATGGTCCCTAGTGACCAGAGAGTTTGATCTGGAATAAAAAGTCACCAGGAGCCTGGAATCCATCAGGTGTCTAATAGTGAGTGATAGCCTGTATTCAGGGATCCCCATCTACTTCCCCTTTGCAGTAAATTAAGCCCAGAGTGGTAACAAAATTCATCAGTACAGACTTGGAGAAGACATGACTTGGGCTGCTGTAGCCTAAGTGGTTATTATGAAAAGGAGGGCCATGACCATGCCCTTGAAGCCCACTCCCACCTCCAGAGGAAGAGAAAGGTAGCACCTAGCTTCCCCCAGACCCCTGGCCTTGTTGCTGAAGGAGCCAAGTGAGGGGGAAGGGGCTCAGACTGACCGGAGGCTGCAGCCCCATTCTTGCTGTCTCCCATTTTGCCTAGGCCCACTCAGACTTTGCGGGAGAAGGGCGATTATGTGAATTTCTTGTTAGAAACACATCTGTGTGGACAGAAGCCAATATTTTTCTTCCCCCAAAGCTACTATCTACCTATCTATCTGGGGTAATTGATTCTTACTTTTCCTATAGCATTAGATTGAGTTTGCTGAGGAAGCAGTTCTAAATGGTAAATCGTACAGACAGAAACAATCAAAGCTCAACTGATTGCCCTCTGAGGTTTCCCTCAGCAGGATTTTCCACCCCAAAGGGTAGACTGCTATTCCTGACAAAGAGAACATGGCTGGTCCATCTACTGCTGAGGGCCATGAGACCAGAGTCACAGACTGTTCCAAGTGAGACTAGCTGGGTTCTGGGTCCACTGCTTAATAAGGCATGTGTGACCTTGGATGAATCAATGCCTAGTGTCCTGGAGTGGTGCTGAAACAAAATACCTGAGGAAAATCAGCTTAGAGAAAGTTTTACTTTCAGCTTATAGCTTAAATCATGTTCTATCTTGCTGGGAATGTAATGGCTGCAGGATTTTTTTCCCCTTGTTCCTGTCAACCCTGCTCTCTCCGCTCAACCCCGCTCGCTCCGCTAGCTCCGGCCAGCCCCACTCACTCCCGGCCACCCCCGTATGCCCCCCCCCACTTGTTCCAGCCGCCCCCCCCACTCGCTCTGATCGTTCCGGCCATCCCCGTTCGGCCCCACTCTCTCCGACCCGCTAGCTCTGGTCGTCCCCGCTTGCTCCGGCTGTCCCCGTTCGGTTGGTCTCTCTGGTCCAAGGATTCATTTCTTATTATTCTTCATAAGTACGTCTGTAGCTGACTTCAGACGCACCAGAGGAGGGCGTCAGATCTTGTTGCGGGTGGTTGTAAGCCACCATGAGATTGCTGGGATTTGAACTCATCACCTTCGGAAGAGCAGTCGGGTGCTCTAACCCACTGAGCCATCTCACCAGCCCCTGCGGCAGGATCTTAAAACAGCTAGTCACACCAAGGTCACAATCAGGAAGCAGAGAGCGGTGGACTCAGACACTCAGCTTCCTTTCCCTGTTATCTCAGCCCAGGCCTTGTGCATGGGACCCTGCTGCTCACATCCACAGAAGTCTTACCACCTCAGGAAGCCTCTCTGTAAACACTCTTGCAACACACTCAGAGGTGCACACCTCACTGACTCTGAAAGTTCAGTCAAGTTGGCAATGAAGATCATCACACCAAGGAACCATTGGGGATTAGTTAGAGCAGCTTACAGGCTATGGTCTAGCCAACCCAACAATGGCTATCTACTAATAGAAAGTCCAAAAGGCTGCATATCTCCTCTGGTCTTTAGTATATGCTAGGATGCTGGAGAAGTAGGATCTAATACAGTGGAGGAATGAACTTGCCTGTGGCCGAAGAGCCTGAGCTGACGGCTGTGATGTCCTTCTGTGTCTTCTGCCACTAGAAGGTGTGGCCCAGGTTAAAAGTGGGCCTTCCCACTTCAAAAGATCCATATTAAAGGTGGTCTTCCCACTCCAAATGGTTTAATTAGGAGAATTCCATCACAGGTATACCCTACTGCTTGGGTTTTAGTTAATCCCACATGCGGTCAAAGTGACAACCAAGAAAGCCGTCACAATCATCAAGCAACCTGTCATATCCAAAGCTCTGTCCCTTTAGAGCAGTGGTTCCCAGCCTTCCTCATGCTCTTACCCTTTAATACAATTCCTCATGTTGTGGTGACCCCCAACATTAAAATTATTTTCATTGCTACTTCATAACTGTAATTTTGCTACTGTTATGAGTCATAATGTAAGTATCTGTGTTTTCAGACTGTCTTAGGTGACCCCTGTGGAAGGATCATTCAGACCCCTAAAGGGGTCTCATCCCACAGGTTGAGAGCTGCTGCTTTAGATCGTGGCCCCCTTAGTGTTGCTGAGGAAGTGCCTGAGGAGACCGTCCATCTTCTCTTGCTCTCAGTTGACTTGAGATCTCTAACTTGGGTGTCGACACAGCTGAATAGCACATTATTAGCTTCCTATCAGCCCACCTGTTGTAGCAGTTCTGGCAGGGTCAAGATCACAGCCTAGGTTGCTTTAGGGACTTCAAAGCCTTTTGTTATGTGATAGGCCCTTGTTGTGTAGCCTGGGCTAGCTCTGAACTTGCTAGCCCCAGCCTCAGCCTCCAAAGTGTTGGGATTACAATGGTGGTTGGCCACGCCCTCCTCTGAAGGCTGGTTTTCTTGTGAACACACTCACTGGCTCTTCACTTGCATCTGTAGGCATGAGATGATGACCAGGCCTGGAGAAGAAGGTGTGCCAGCTTTGTCTTCATGTTCTGTCTGTCTTCTGTGCCATCTTAACTTAAGCCACAAGTGAAATTCCCCTCAGTCATGCACATCAACACGCTCATCACTGAGAAGTCTGCCAGGGCTATAACACAGGGCTAACTGGATCCAGAAAGGCACATAGCAGCCTCCATGACCTGAAGGAGTGACTTGAGGTGGCACCCAAGGTTGTTGTTCCCAGAGAAGACAGGAGTGCCCCTCCCCTTTATTAGCACAAGTCTCTTCTGCATTATTCTCATTCTATATCTGACTCCTCAACCCTCCTGAGGTCCAGAGGCTGGTGTGTGACTAAAGTTCTGTATGCTCCATCCTTTGTCTCCACTAACACTTGCCCCACAGACATCGGTCTTCCCAGGAAATGAGTCTGGACCTTGGACTGGTCCACTCTGAGCCTCACTTTCCTTCTCCTTCAGGGCCCTCATGGAGGGTGGATGGAGACTCTGCTGTTTTCTCTGTGTTGTGATTATGAACACACAGCCTAGAGAGTATGTGCCCAAGTGTGACAATATCACATAGTGCATGGCCCACGACTTGCCTTCTCAGCTCCAGGTGTCCCCTGCATCACTTTGATGGAGGGAACTGTGATTAGATTTTCTCACCCTGGACTTCTGGGTGCATTTGGCCACTCTTGGACAATGGAGATCAGAGGGTGACAGGAGGTACTTGCTAGGGGTCCTTCCCCTTCTTTCACCACCTGTAGCCAGTCTGAATATGTCTGTGTCTCCTCTACCATCCCAGGGCCTGCTCAGAGTCTGGTGGCATCTGCCTGGCTATGGCAGGAACCCCTGCCATCTCCTCATCCTGGGTGTCTCACTCATGCATCTCACTGTGTTGCATCATCTCAACACCCAGAAAAGAGGATGCTCTAGTCATTAGTCCCACTTGGCAGATGAAAATACTGAGTCTGAGAGTGGCGGACTTGCCTGCAACCAGAAAGAGATGCAAGGTCACCAGACTAAGGCCATGGCATTTTACTAGTCAAGGGTGAGACAACTGTAGTGGCCTGGCTCACTTCTATTAGCCAACTGTGACCCCAACCACTAGGCCCACCCTAGGCCCCAACGCTGCAGCCCCAAGAAGCAAGAAGCAGCTCCCCAAATCTCCATCAGTTCTTGTGACAGACACCCGAGCTAGGCTGCAGGAAGCCCCTGTGGCTTTGATGGGAGCCCAGATCCCATGCAGGCACTTCCAGGAGATGGCTTTCTTTGAACAGATCACTCAGTATAAAGGAGAAGGGAAAGTGAGGGGGTGGAAGGAGGCAGGAAAGGGAGAGGATGAGAAGAGACGAAGCCCCGGTGTCTCAGAGCCCAACCCGAGAGTCTCTGATGACCAGCGAAAGGCTTTGAAAAACGGAGGGCAGCGTAGAAACCCCAGTCTCTGAAAGTGGGGGTGGATCCTGGCAGATATCACATGGGGACCCCTGCTGTGGAGCCAGGGGGACCTCGAATGAGTTCAGGTGATAAAAATATATATATATAAAAGTTAATAGAGAGCTGCCACGCTGTCTTCTCATTCCCAGGGAATCCTGGGGGCAGAACACGTCAGGCTGCTGCATCTTCATGCCCAGCCAGACTCCACACATCCCGAGAGGTTGCTTAAAGCGAGGGAACATTCTCTCAGCTTGGGATGAAAGAGTCCTCCTGAAAAGTGTGCCATGCAGGATCTTGGTTTAAATGGCTCTCCTGCCATGGCCCTTCCTTCTAGCAGATTACCAAACACTCGCTGGCTATAGGTGATGGCACCTGCAGTGAGGACCACAAAAGTGGGGTATCTGTGCCCAGGGCTAGAAAAGAGGGGCCCTGATGATGCCCAGGAAGCGTGGGCAGGATCCAAATCTGGGTCAAGTTGCTTCTATGGTGAAACCATTTGCTGCTTCTTCCTAAGGTGCTTAGAAAGGATAAAGGTGCCTTCCTGGACAAGCAGGCCTGTGTGCGCCCACCCCATGGATTTTCTTCATTTTATCTGGACCACTGTCCCTTGACTGACGAACTCCAACTGAGTGACAGGCTCCCCAGTTCCTTACCTGCCTGGCATCCTTCTCTACCATCCCTCCACAGGCTCTCTGCACATTCCTGTCCCTCTCTCTGGGCTTTCCTTGAGTCTGCTGTTTGTAAGCCTGGCCCTTTCTCATTCTCTGGCCTCAGCTACTGAAAGGCCCAGCTCCATCTTTCTCTAGAGAAGAGCTTTACCTTCTCTACATCAGCATCCCTTTGAAAGAGACTATAAACACATAGTTATTTGTTATCAATCCCTGTAGCGGCTCCCATGCCTCGGCACCAGGATGCAGAGAACTGTCCATTTATACATGTGTTCTCAGCGTCCAAGCACAAAGAGGCTCTGGAGAGCTTACGGCTGGTTGGTGCGGGGAAGGAGGTGGTCACATTTCTGGGAGGCTGAGAATGCCATCAACAGCTAGGAGATGGTAGGGTGAGGAAGGACCCAGCAAAGCTTTCTAGCTTTCTACAGAAACTCCATCCTCCACAGGAAAACACCAAGTGGATACATGTGTGGTGGTGCCGGCTGGGAGTTCACCATTTCACTTGGGCCTGGGATGTATGTCAGTTCCATAGGCATCTGCCCCACCCCACCATATTTCATCACCCATCCTGATGTTTCACACAGATGAAAACATTTCTAAACTATGATGAAAGAGCCTAAGGATAGGCCACTTGGCTGTCCTTGTTGACCTGTGACCTATGACCTATACACCTGTGAGTGTATTTTTGAATAATATGAGTATATTGTTTAGAGAATGTGACCAACAGAGGGGCTAAGTGATGACTTGACTGAGCTGTGTGAAGGAAGGAGAGGGGCAGAGGACTCCTGAGAGGCTGCTGCTCCCCAGGTCAAAGGTCATCAGGTAAGCGTCAGGTAGACAAGGTAAGAAGTGGATTATCTGAGGATGGAGAACTGATCACCAACAAGAAAACCAGAAACAATTAACACAGAAAGGAAGTTGCCTCTGGGTTTTGAGGGGAGGGTTGTTTTCAATCGTAAGTCAGACAGCACTGTGGATTTTTTTTTAAAAGAAATCATGCTTTACTATAACTTCAACAAAACTTAATTTACTCTTAGACAGGGTCTTACCACGTTACCCTGGCTGGACACGTATCAAGCCTGGAACTTGATATAGACTAAGCTGGCCTGAAACTCACAGCTGTCAGCCCGATTCTGTCTTCCACGTTCTGAAATTCAAGGTGTGCGCCGCCATCATGCCCGACTGCAGTTATCTAGTTGTAAAACTCTGTGCTTTGGGTAGAATTTACAAGGTTGTCATATTTTCTTAGACATAAATTCGTTTTGACATGAAAGGACCCATGATGCCCGTCGTGTCTGCCTGGCATTGTCCTCCAGCCTTGTCCCAGATGGATCTCTGGGGAATACCTTGGGTCTCTGCACTGGCTCGCATCCTCCTCAGCTGCACTTGACCACAGACATGCCTGTGAAGGTGTTTCTAGAGAGGTTTAACCAAGGAGGAAAGATGCCCCAAATGTTGGAAGCCACCTCTTGTGGGCTGGGGCCTTGGACTGAGGAGGGGAAGCAAGCTGAGCGCCCACATTTACCTCAGCTCCCTGACTGGAGTGGGATATGACCAGCTGCCTCAAGCTCCCACATCGAGTCTGAATAAATCTTCCTCTGTTTAATTGCTTGTATCAGGTCACAGTGATATAACCCGGGAAGTCCTGCCTGGCTGCCGTCTTTGCTCCACACTATAATAGGTAAAGAATATTAATTATAGATAAGTCAGATGTCCCTGGATGGAGCCATTGAGCAGCTGGACACCAAAAGCTAAGGGTGTCCTGAAGTCCATGAAGCAGCAGGCTGGGCCCTTCCCTGAGGCAGGAATGTGGATCAGGGCCTTGCATACACCTTAGCACACTTTCCAACGTGCTCTCCTGGGGCCATTGCCACAGCCGGGGCCCTTCCTCCTCACTTGGCTCTGGGGCTTGGTCTACATCATACCCAGCAGTCTTAAAACCTTCCACAGGAGGGGATAGCAAGGACCAGGTGTCCGAAGCCTTTCCCAGGTATCACAAAGCCTTCTTCAGCTGCCTGCCTTTCTCCCATTCTGAGGTCACTCCACTGGCCCTCCATGCTTCCCAGCTACAGTCCTTTCTGCTCACACTGGGCTTGTCACATCCCTGCTCCTGACAGCAGGCTTCTCCAGGTTATGTCTGTAGAGGATGAAGTCCAGACTTTCTAGGGATGACTATGCAGCCATTGGATTTTTTTTAAGCCACCAGCATGTTCAAATGAGCACAGTGCTCTGAGGAGCGCCAAGGCCAGTTGGAAGATGTACCAGTTCCCTTCAGTGGGCCTTCAGCTGACCTATCCCACTGTTTTGGCCCCTCTGATGCCAACCTCAACTTCCAGCCTAGACTTCCTCCCCTGAGAAGGCCAAGGTCCTAGGAATGGAAATTAGGTGGCTTCTTGGTGAGTGCTGAGGTCCTCTGTGCGGTCCTTTTGCCTGGGATAGGAAGTGAGGCTGGCCATGCTAACTCTGAGCCTTTGGATTGTCTGGTGCAGTGACCAGCAGGCCAATGGTCCCCAGGCTGAGGAGGGACGATGCCATACACCTGCACTTTCAAGGAGGTCCAGGCATCGTCCATGTAACCCCCACTCTTTCCTGGCCCCTACCTCTCACCCTCTATTTGTCCTCCAAAGAGTGGTCTATGTGTCCTTTGCTGCATAGGAAAGGACATGGTCTGCAAACCGCTCAATGTTGGGCTTTGCCGAGGGGCTTTCTCTTATCTCCCACTCTCCTTCCTCAGAACAAAATTCAGCTGGTTTCAATGTGGGGATTAACGTAACCCAAGTGAGCAATCCACTCTTCTGCATGGAGAATACTCTCAGGTCTGCGGTTTATCTGTCTTCCGCCTACCCTACCCTAATCTTCAAAGCTTAAAAGGCTTACAATGCTTCTTAGGCCTGGAATCATTCTTATAAGGCAACTATTGATGAGCTAAACAGGAATGATTTCAAAACTTAGTGTGAGAACTTGGCGCTCAGATTCCACTGCCGTGCACCAGGCAGAAGAGAAAGGAGTCCTCGCAGGTCTCGTCTCCTCAGATACTCTCTCACCAGAGGGCCACTGTGACCCTCACACACACACCAGCCCAGCACTCCCCTCCTCATCTGATCCAGCAGTGAGTGCTACCTCAGCCTGAGAGGAAGTGCCCTTCCTCACTGTCCTTCTGCCCACTTGCAACTTACACAGAGGCATCCCCCTGCAGCCCAGGAGCTGCTTTTTACTGTATTGTTTCATTTCCTGCTCACCACCCAAAGAGAAAAGTTTCTGGATGAGAAAACGGAGGTTCAGAGAGAGGAAGAGCCTGCCCAGGAGCTGTCAGTCATGATGTACAGTATCAGGATTTAAGCAAGCTGAGACAGTCTTCCCATGGCCTGTTCCTAGCTTGACTATCTCAGCAGGATAGAGGAAAGCCATGGGCTGTGCTGGGGGCTACCATGGGCAGAGCGTGAGCTCACTGACATACCAAGACAAGGAAGATCCCTTGGTCATTCCCAAATGGACCTGATTGTAGCTGGGGGCGGGGTGGGGACAGAAAGACCTGGGACAGGATATCCCTGCTGAGATGAAGACAGATAAGCAACTTACATCAGCGTTTGAGGACTTAGCGTCCGGTGACACTAGAACCATCTTGTTCATGTTAGCATTGATGTTACACATGGGACAGGGTGGAGAAGGCCGGTGATGGAGGCAGCTGCTGCTTCTTGGGGGCAGTGTAGGCTGAGGACGTGGCAGCCCTCTGCTTTCTCTCTCAGGCTGTGGGGGAGTGAGCGAGCACATTTGCCAAGCTGAGCTGATTGAAGAAGGAAACCTTAGGCAAAGGAGCCCCTGCCTCCTCCATTGGTGCTGATATTGGAGGGAAACTGGAATCACAGGTTTTGAGGATGTAAATTGTGGCCTCAGGCAGCAGCTTCCCAGATGCCCTCTCAAGATGCTGGGAAAAGACAGTGCCTTCTTCCCAGGGATCTTCAGTCTCAGTTATGCGGAAGGCTGGGGCTGGCATGAAGCAGGGAGAAGCAGCATAGAAATCAGGACAGATACTGGGACTCACTCAAGAGAGAATCTATGGATGCCCCCGCCCCCAGTTTAGGGGACAGCAAGGCCCCAAGCTGTCTACACTCTAAATCATCTGAGGAAGATGTGATATCTACTCAGGGACTACAGAATACACAGTGGTGCCCTGATAAAATAATAATGGGCAAGTCCCCCTCCCAGAATTCCTACAGGGAAGACTAACCATGCCCCCAGACAGGGATTAGAGCTAATAAATCAGGAGTCAGGATGTAGGATAGATACATAGCGCCAGAGGCTACACACACACACACACACACACACACACACACACACACACACACACATATATGCGAGGCTTGTCAGAGGAAAAAAAATCCATCATCCTTGGCTTAGGCACCCAGCAGGCACCAACCGGCAGGAAGTGGCCTGCAGGAAGTCCTTGAGACAGAGAAGGAAATAGTCTTGTTTAATATCTGAGGGACATGGCTACCACTTTTAAGAACCAAATGGACCTTCTTGAGAAAACTTTATCAAACCTTGGGTCTTTACCAGGGTTCCCAGAGCACTTCCTGGGAATTTCTGTCTCTGTAGGATTGCCTTTGTGCCCCTGAGAATTCTTAGCACTGTCTCCAACTTCTGTTCATTCTGTTCCTCCAGTATCTGGGTTCCTGGTGATCAGAAATAAGCCAGGGCACTACTGAACATTCTAGATGGGGAGCTAGGCTAAGCTGTCCCCACAAGAGGATCACCAGAAAGACAAAGGCTGAATTTGGTTTTCTGTTCGATGCTCCAGTGAGCGCCTGCCTCCTGCCAGCCATGGACAGACAGCGCATGTGCCTGGCTAGCTCTGTGCCAGCCTTGCTCGCCTTCCCACCACACTACACGTATTCTTGCGAGGTTTCCACATTCCCTAGGTTTGGAATGTTCCTTGTGTTTCTTTCATCCTGGAACCCACATTTCTCCTTTCCTACCATATTCAGGTGCGTTTGTCTAGACGTTGCCTCCCGATAGAGCTGTTCCATCCAGAAGGGAGCAGGAAGGATCACCACACAAGGGAAAATATAGACCTCCCAGAAGCCCCCTGTGGGTGGAGCTATAGACTCAGTAAACACTGGCCTGGCAGAGGAGACTTCTCAGGGGAGCTCCCAGCAGCCCCCTGTGGGTGGAGCTATAGACTCAGTAAACACTGGCCTGGCAGAGGAGACTTCTCAGGGGAGCTGCCAGCAGGGTGTGCGAGAGACTTGGGGGTACAGACTTTCTGAGTGCTCCCCTATCCCGGGGCAGCAGGGGCTTTTTGGTCACGCAGCAGTTCATGTTACGTAACGTCCTGTTAGTAACCTCCCATCCATGCTCCTGTTGCCGACCCCAGTAAACTCCAGCCCCTCATAAAGAGAAATATACTCCGCAAATGAAACTCTGCTCAAATATCCATTCCTTTGGGGCCCATCTTCTGACAGAGCCAACTCCATGGGCTTCCCACCCCTGTTATTCCAGCCACTGGCTGCCCCACGTACATGCTGCTGGGTTTCCCCTGAGCATAGACATCTTGGGACAGGCCTCTGCCTGATCTGTCTCAAACGGCATCTACAAGCATGGAGGTGCCAAGGGCTGACACAGGGTGAAGGATGAGAGGCCCGCTGAAGATTTTACTACTAACGTGTCCCAGAGGAGCGGACCGCCCTTGTCACCAAGGGCAGAAGACAGGAGTAAGGTGAAGAGAAGCCAGGGACTGAGCCTTTGCTTGGCCTGCACAGTATGACCATTGGAACTGGCTTCTGGGATAAATTAGGGTGGAGTATGGGCTCCACAGGTGACCTCTCTCCTCGAGTGAGGGAATGCTGGGAAATTGGGGTTGTGACAGTAACACTCTCTGTTCACCTCTCGGGGATCCAGTAAGATCTAAGAGGTGTTGAGGGTGAGGGGTGAGGTTTGGGTCATGAATTCCTGTGTCGTTTTTCTCCTGTAGGCATGAAGTGAGAATAAAACAGAAACCAGAAACGTCAGTTAACTTAGAAAGGGTGTGGAGGAGAGGAGCCAACCGACCTAGATGGGTATGAGACTAGAGCCCTACTAAGTTAGTTCAAATTACCGAGACAAAGTCACAGGCTACCTTCTACCTCTTCTTCCTCAAGCTGCACATGTAGGGACTTCAAAGACCAGCGTGCATCTCGGGGCAGCGAATGGGACTTGGATATACACTGAGTATATGAGGTGCTGGCTGATCTTGAGAGACTTAGAAAGTCCTCAGAGACAGGAAGAGTCAAAAAAGATGTGGACAGGGTAGGAATACTAATGCCAGAGGGATTCTGGGAGTCAAGGGAGGAGGGAGGGTTAGCCAGGGAGCACTGAGTACCAGACAGTGCTTATCCCAGAGAGATAAAATGGAGGCTGGAACACTGGGCTCCTGATCTTCACTTATACCGCTCTGGACGTTCAAAACCCTCGCCCATCCTTCATGGTATTTAATTCTCACAACACAGTAGGGCAGATATTCTTTCTCAGTGACCAGGAAAGGGAGGCCCGGGGCTTACAGATGGACATAAAGAACAGCGAGGTGAGACAGGACCAGATTCTAAGCCAGGCCCTCTGCCTCTAAATTCACTCTGATTTTCAAAGAACAGGAACGTGATGAAAAACACGTTTGAAACCATTGTAGTAACAGCTACCGTTTGTCGCGGGCTCCAATGTGCCAGGCGCTATGCTAAGAGCCTTGAAGTCATCACTGTCACCATGTTCCTGTGAGGAAGGTCCTCTAATCCTCTACTGTGCTTAGGGGGGGAAGCTGAAGCCCAGAGAGATTAAGACACTTGCCCACGGGGCAGAGCCGTGATTGGAACCAAGATGAATCTGGCTTCAAATCTGTGTGTGTGACCTTTGTAATATTTTGCCTGTTCCTCAAAGAGGAGGACTCCAGGGGCCTTTGTCCCCACGACCTGATGCTGTTTGAAAAGATATGAAGAAGGAAGGCAGCCCTCCAAGCCTTCAGCTTTCTGAGCTGCAGGCAGTACACAGCTTCCTTGGGATGGGTAAGGAAGAAAGCCGGCTGAGCGCTGGGTACACGGTCCACAGGTGACCCACTCAGACCAGGATTTCACACCAGTGGCCACCTCCTTTCTCCCAAGGCCTAGATAGAGTCACTTTGCCAGTGTCTTCCCAGTGGAGTCTGTAGTAAAGGGGGCCATGGAGCTTTTGAACTTGAAATATCTCCACAGGCTTGTGTTCAGAAAATTCAGTTTCCGGTTTATGGTACTGTTTTGAATAATATAGGGCTTTTAAGAGGTGGGTCCTGGCTGGTAGAAAGAGGCATGAGGGATGGGCCTCGAACAGTTATACCAGTCCTTGGTTCTGGCCTGCAATTTCTACTTTAAGATCAGCCACTGTGTGAAGAGCTGTCCCACCTCATGGGCCCACTGCTTTGGACAGAACGGCTCCTTCCTTCCTCCCTGCCAGGACGGACCGAAAGCTCTCAGAAGCTGAGAGTCTAAATCTTCCCCTCCTCGCTTTAGCCAAGTGTTTGGTCCTGATGACACAGACATTCGTGATAAGGCACCCCGAGTCTCTGATTTTCCAAGCAGTACTACGGGGCCTGGTGGACCTCCCCTGGGTGCCCAGAGACTCCTGACCCAAAGTGTCCCCGGAAAGTCTTTCTCTTTTGGTTCTGAGTCCTCAGCTCACAGAAGGACTCTCGGCATGGAAAAAACACTCCACAAATATGGGTGGGATGAAAGAGCAAACCCGTGAATGGGCGTGCCCAGGTTCCCTTCCGCGATTGTCCTATGCCTAGACTAGACTCAGAGTGGTCCAGGCTCAGCAGAGCCTGGAGTGTGTGTCTGTGCACCCTACTTCAAAAGATCCTCCAGGCTGAAGGTCATTTCCCTCCCCCTGTCTACCGTTTCTGCCTGAGATCTCTGCTAAGACCCTAAGAGAAGTTCTCAGTCTTTAGGCCCCTGGCAGGATGGGGGGTAGGTTTCTCCACTCTTGCCTGCCCTCCTCTGTCTTACTGTAGGGTGGATGGAAGGTAAGGAGTAAGTGAGTCTGTTACACTTGTAGTTGCTCCACCAGCTGGAGAAAAGAGAATATAGGAACAGATGTATTGTTTCCTACTGGAGGGTACAGATGGGGAGACTGGCTATTTCAGAAGGGAAGGTGGTTAATACAGGTAAGTTATAATTATCTCTGCTTTCTGTCCATTCCAAAGAGAGGTGCTCACCCAAGGAAACTGTGTGGTCTTTGAAGCCCACTTGCCTTTACTCGAATCTTTTTTTCAACTTACTAAGTGTAAGACAAGGGCTGGCGAGATGGCTCAGCAGTTAAGAGAGCTGACTGCTCCTCCAAAGGACCCAGGTTCAATTCACAGCACCTACATGGCAGCTCACAGCTACCTGCGACTCCAATCCTGGGGGACCAGACACAATCACACAGACATTTAAAGAAATACCTTGGGCAAGTTGGTTAAGGCCTCTGGACCGTAGTGACCCTGTGTGAAGTGGGGTGACTCTTTCTTCATGGATTTTGACATAGGTGGAGTGGGTACCAGAGTATAGCACAGTTCCTGATGTGAATATTACCTTAACCCTCCCTTGGCAAACTGTCCCCTCTTCAAGTACTGGAGGGCAGATGACAGAGCCTACTGATCCTCCCAGGGGGCTATGAGAGACGCTCTCTGTGGCTTCCCTGGGTCCTTTTCTTCTTTGTGCTCCCTGGATGGCGTTGAGGACAGAGATGAAAGACGCTTAGCCCATTGGCTTTCAGAACTGTGTTTCTCTGTATCCCTGGCAGGTGCAAGGAGCCATGTCAGCCATGAAAAGACAGATTGGGTATTTCAAATTGGTTCCTAGAGCAGGCAGGTGATTGGATAAAAAGACGATTCTAATCCGTTCAATTATGTGTCGAGTCCTGCACTAAAGCCTGCATATGCATCGCTTCGTTTGATTGCCACCCTAGCCCTATGAACTAGACACTCTATTATCCCTGCTGTATGGATGAGGGAATTGGGGTTCAGAAAGGCTAAGTATGTTGTCCAGGGTCACCCAGCTAGGAAGTGGCGGAGCTGAGGTTCAAACCCAAGTCTGCTTGACCTTCAAGTTCGAGGGACCTTGTTACCCATTAGGAAACGGAGTCTTGGAATAAAGGGGTTGTCACTTTGACCCTGCTTCTGATTGCTTGGGTATTTCAGTTAAATGTGTACGTTCTTCCTTAGCAACAGGGACATTAGGGGTCCTGTGTACGAGACTCTTCAAACCCCAGTGCCAAAAAAGTTCTTTTTCCTCCTCGTTTTTTTGGGAGAGGATGTGAAAGGGACACTTGACCCAGATATGCAGTGTCTTTTCCAATAAGCAGATTGCAGAGAGAGGCTCTTAATTAAGGCCTGACCTTCACCCAGTTCAGCTGTTTCCTGTCTCCGGCTTTCTCTTCCAACTTAGGCTGCTTGGAGAGAAAATGAGGTTGGACTCAGGAAGCGGTAACCACCTTCCATCTCTCCTCTCTGTGACTCCAAAGCTGGCTCCAAACTCCTTGCCAGCTACCCACTGGCAGTCACAGCTGGATGTCTAAAGCCCTCAAAGGCCTCTCTCTCTCTCTCTCTCTCTCTCTCTCCCTCCCCAGCCTGTTTTTTAGTGGGAATGCTGCTGCCCTTCAGCAGGTGAAGTACAGATACAAAGAAGCCTCATGAGTGGCCACCTTCCCTTTCAGTTCTGAGGATCCAAGAGGAAGCAGGTCTCCCTCCCTCACAAGGTGGTCTCAGCTCAGTCTTCCTTCCAGTTCACCTGGTACTGGCTGCCACAGAGATCACACCTCCGGGGAGAGTGACCACACCCTTACCTGCCCAACACTGTGTGAGGTTCCCTGTTGTCTCTGACTTCTCCAAAGCCAGCTGTCAAGGGCTCTATAACCCAGCCCATCTTTAATTCACTTCCTCTTCCTCTTAGATCTGTCTTTTCACTCACACTTCTTCTGACTCCACTGCCTCTGGCTAAAATGCCTTCCCCCTTCCCCAATGCTGCTTTAATCTACCCAGGTGCCATGACCTGGAAAGATAGTTTCCATTGTCTGACATTTTCCTACTCTGCTCAGTTGTTGTAAGTGCCTAGAGCCCTCTGTGATGTATACTCTGAAATAGGTACATGGTCTATGTGAAAGAGTCGTGATTAACAATGTATCCGTGAGTGTAGGCAGAAACTATCGATTAGTGATGTCTGCTGCGGTTATAGGAAGAAGACGTTATTGATGAATAATGTCTGCCACGGGTAAAAGAAAGGCAGACTACTGATTAGTGATGTCTACCGTGGATAGAAGAGGGAGAAATGGAAGCAGACTTTATTTAAGAGCCAAAGGATGTTCGCCTCTTCCCGCAGCCTATAACAGTGGCTTGTCTCGACTTATCACGGACTACCATATCAACAAGCATCTTATTTTATTGGCTGGGTGTGTGTGTGTGTGAGATCTGACTCCCTTTCATTCTTGATTCTGCACCAGACAGTTAAGGACTTATGGTAGTTATGGCTAGTTCGTATCGGAGCGCACTGGATGGCAGCAGCACCCTGAAGTCCTGGCCCTGTCATTTCAAACTCTCACTTACGGTCACAACTCTGCATAGCAGGTTCTCCAGCTGAGCCATATTGGGGAAACAGCATTCACAGAGATAAAGCCGCCTTTTAGAGTCAACTACACAGTGTGTCGGGACCAGTGTCTCTGGCTCCAAACTTTGTCAGTTAGACTACATGAATCTTAGTCTCCTTCTTTGTATATTCTGGATGGCTGGTGTGATGTGCAGCCACTTGCTTTGGATGAGATTTCTACAGCTATTTTAAAGTCTTGATGGGAAGAAACTTGCTATATACTTATTATATCCTTCCCTGCCACACTGAAGTATCCAACAGCTCTAATCCAGAATGGATGGGATCTCTATAATGATGCTCTTTTGGGGTTGGGCCTATTTATTATTCTTACGGTTCCCTTATAATTTGGAAATATGGACTTAAGGTCACAGATGCATTTAGAGAATGGGACCCTGGCTCCAACTGACTCAGGAATTCTAAAAACATTACTCCAGGGGGTAAAAACAGCTTCTTTGCTTTCTAACTTTCCTGGATGCAGTAGCAATGTTTTGCCACAAGAGGGCAGTAAAGACAAAGATACCAAATCCAATTTGTAAGCCAGGCCTCATAAAGCAAGAAGAGTCCAGCGGGGAAGGATGTTGTTTCTTTTATTGTGGCTGCTGTCATTAATCTCAGACTACTTGTGCCACAGCAGGCAGATACAAAGATCTAATGGATAATTTCCTTGCAACTTCCAGCAGAATTTGGGAACAGGCATTTAGTCATCTACGTTTTTGTCCAGCCTGTATTTATTGAGTGTATACTATATTCTAGCTCTGTGCTGTCAGGGAGGGGAGGGAGGATAGACAGACTGGCAAATTCTAGTGCATTTGTGAAAAGACCTCTGGGAGTCCCAGAGCTTGTCCGAGAGCCAGGAGGGTGTCTTGGAGGAGGTGACATTTGACTTGGCATTGGAGGTCAAAGGTGGGCACCTCAGATGAACAGAGTTGGAGAGGGAGAACCCTAAGCTTCATATCAGAGGGTGATCATCATAGTCCCATCCTCTTCTGCTATGATGAACTCACAGGTCACTGAATTAGGAGCTCGACAGAGGGCCTGAGCCACCCACGGACCCAGCACACCTGAGAATCTTGGGGTCCTGAGGGCTTGGGGAAGTGTTCAGAGTACCACTTGGGTTGATCCCCTAGGAAGCGCCTGGGAGAGTCCAGAACTCTCCTTCCCTTCGTTTGTGGCAAGGCTCTTACTATTCCCTGACCCTGATCTGAAGGCACAGGGAGAAAACAATGTGCACGAATTACCATCACGAACACCTGGGGGCGCTAGAGAGCAGGCACCGCCCTTCCCAGGGGTCTGGGGAGGCAGAAGGAGGGGCTAATGCATGATGCCTGTGGTCTCAGGAGCAGTGTAGACAGAAAGGTCCCACGCTGTCTATCACCAAGATGACCTCACAGCAGCGACAATAAAACCCTAACTTCAATTTGCTGAGAACAAGCCACACCAGGCTTTTTCCCAGATAGGAAATGTTTACAACTGTACTTCCTGGCTGGTCCCTTACTGTTCCCATTTTGCAACCAAACACACGGAGGCTCAGGGAGCTCAAGGAGCTAAGGCTTCCTAACAAAGTGCAAGATGCCAGGCCTGTAACCCCATCTAGTAAGGCCTGCCTGGGGTACAGAGAGCGCCCAGTCTTTGGACCCCACAACACACATGCATGCACACATTCACAAAAGCCAAGATCAGGACTTAGTGTGTTTTTCTTAATGTCAAAGTTCAGAATTGTTCCATTTCTAGCTGCCTCTATGGAAGTCTCTATGGAAGCGTCAGTCACGGTTGGTCTGATCTGCAGGGAAAGTTTTCTTTGTGGGTTTTGCTTGCTTGTTTTCTGTTGACAATTCAGCTATCATGAATTAAGGTGAATCTGAGCCAGGGACATGGCTGAATGGACAAAGGTGCTTGCTGATGACCTGAGACCACACAGTAGAGTGTATGTTTTTTTCTTACCTCCACAGAGGTGCCATGGCACCCCCAAGTCAACCAACCGATTGATCAGCCAATTGATTGACTGATGATGGATCCACCCGTTAACCAATACAATAATTTATTTTAAAAACTGCATCTAAGTTGGAGGCAGAGTCTTAAAGTCAGTTGAAGTTTGTGAGCTGAGCACTGACAATGTGGAACCGACCTACGTCCTCCCCACTCCCTATCCCAACCTGCAGCTCACCAGCCTGCGTGCAGTCTTGCGATGTCCTCTTCCTCTCCTCGGGCTTGCCTGAAGAGCAGACACTCCCCACCCTGAAGGATGGCTTTCCTCCTCCTGCCTCTCCGGAAGCAAGCATAGATCATTTCAAGTACAGGTAAAGGCCATGAGGCCGTGGACGGGTCTCCTAACCTGTTTCTCTGTGCCTCAGTGTCCTCAATCTGAAAGACACATATCTCTTCCCATTGCTGTGATAAAATACTCAGATAAAAAACAATGGCATAGAGAAAGCATTTAACCCTTGCCATCCAGAGGGTACAGGGACTACACTGTAGCTGCACATGCTCAGTGCTCTTGGCACAGAACACAGAAAGAACAGAAAGTGAAACCCGGCTGTAACACCTCAAAGCCCCACCCCCACCCCCCCAGAGATGGGTTTCATCCAGTGAAACCACACAGCCTGGTTGTTCCATGACCTCTTCAAATGGCATCTCCTGCAGATACCCTTCGGAATACAGATGTTTATTCGGGACATTTCACATTCAAATCGCAAGGAAGTAACGCTGAGTTACACAAATCTAAGTTGCCCCCAGTTGCTTTTGTCTGTCACTGAATAAGAAAAGAAAAAACTGCCACTCAGCTGAGTACGGTGGTACACACCTGTAGTTCCAACCCTTGAGAGGCTGAGGCAGGAGGATCACTGTGAGTTTGAGGTCAATCTGGACTATATATAGTATGAGATACACACACACACACACACACACACACACACACACACACACACACACGTAGGGTTATAGGGTACCGCGACTGCTCCTCTACAGGGCTGGGCTGTAGGGCAGCCCAGGGACACCGTTCTGGAGGTGTGGAATTGCAGTCCGAGAGCTGGAGCAGGCTCGGGGTCCCCAGGCCTGTGAGGAGGCCAAGGCTGGTGCTGTCTGGTTCTCAGGCTCTCAGACACCCAGTCTCCGCTGGAAGCCTTGGAAGGGCTGAGAATGGAGTGGGGACCCTCGGGCTGTATCTGGCTCGAGGGCAGGGTGTGTGTGTGTGTGTGTGTGTGTGTGTGTGTGTGTGTGTGTGTCGGGGGTGGGGGTTGAGGGTGCAGGGAAGAGGGAGCTCCAGCTGGTCCCACAAGGAAAGTTCTTGGCTTGACTGCAGAGGTGGGCTTGAGTTTGGGCTTGGGCTTGGCTTGGAGCACAGAGAGGCCTTCTACAGATTAGACAGCTGCTCTGTAGGCAAAGGCCTTCTCCTTGGCTCCCCAAGGTGGATCCTAATAAAAAGAGTGAGTCCATGGTTTTAAGACATTTATTGTCATGGCTCAAAGTGGATGAGTAAGACTGTACCCCATTTCTCAGGGTGGGCCGGAGGTTAAATACCTTTTGCAGGGAAGAGTGTCTGGGAAGGAAACTTATTGGCTAAGCTCTCCAGGCCTTTAGGTACCTCATTAAAATGGAGATCTGTCTTGAGCCTATGTGACCACAGTTCAAGTCCTCTACCTGTGGAGGGGATTGGGGCATTGCCTCTACGTGACTGATGGCCACAAATCTATGGGGGGCTGAGACTAGTGACAGGGGCCTGGTGCCCAGAACCCGGTGAAGCACCTTCCATCTCCTTTAGGATCACTGGGGTTTCCAGCTTTAGCTCAACCAGGAACAAGGCTACCTTTCATGGTCTCTCTCTCTCTCTCTCTCTCTCTCTCTCTCATGCACACACACACACACACACACATGCACACACTGCTGTCAAATAAACTTAATCTCAAACGATGAAATGCCACGTATTGTAAGAAACAGGCACATTTTGGCGTTATCTCATGTAATGGATGTTTGTGTGAGAAATGGTGACCTGTGGTCCCCACATAAAACCTTCAGCATAGTTTCTCGCTTGGAGCCCCCTTCTCATTGAACATGGGGCTCATTATTCACAATGCTGTCTTGCCTAAGGTCCCTGCTGGAATCCCCTCTGCCCTCAGGGGGCCTCTCCTCAGGACTCACTCTCTTCCTGCCCCCAAGCTCCTGAGAGCAGTTTCTCCCCAGGCAAAAACTTGGACCCAAGTCCCTTCAGAAACAGAGAAAAAAGTATCTTGCAAGACTCTCAGGGAAGATTTGACTCCTCTCTGTTCTTGGCGAGCCTGTCAGACTCCTACCTGGTTCTTTGAAAGTTCGAACATTAGCTGGGTCAGCAGGGAGCCAAGTACACAGCAGAACTTCTGTGCTGCTGCTGCTGCTGCTGCTGCTGCAGTAAAACTTTCCTTTCTCCCGAGGCAGGCCTGATGGAGCTCTCCGCCCATCCTCAGTTCAGTGCTTGCTTGTCCCTGGAATGTCGAGGCCTTTTCGATTGCTTGAAAGACAGGCATGGGCTGCCTGAAGAGGCCACAGGCAAACTCTCTGCCAAAGGCTGCCAGCTCTCTGCAGACCCAGAGCAATGGTCCAGAAGCCCCTGTCACTCACAGCTGGAAACTTAGGGAAGACACTAGTCCTCTATCACAGGAAGAATGGGATGCCCTGGTGAGGGCAGGGTATCTGCCTACCCTTATTGCACGCACACAGTCAGCCTCTCCATTACCTCAGCCTGTTGCACACGCAGAGTCTCATCCTCATGGTTTTGGATCCCTTTGCTTCCACATGGACAGACCTTTAGGAGGAGGGAGGGGCAGAAACAACACATTGCTTTTGAGGAAAGCTCTAGGTTCTGCTGGGACTTGGCCTTTCTAGGACACCCACAGGCTCCTCACACAGGCAAACAAACAAACAAACAAACTCCGAAGCAACCTGTTCCAGACCCAGGTGACCCTCAGGCGGTATCCTACAGTGGCAGGGTGATCTGAGCACCAGATGAGGACCTTGCCTGATGCTTTAGAAATGTTCACTGTATCAGACATGGACTGTTCTAGACCCACCAGTGACAGTTCCCAAGGCACGCAGCATCCCAGGCAGACAAGTCTACTGAGGCTCCATTTTTTATAAAAATGACCATATTTTGCCTTTTGTCTGCCCATTGACAGATCCTCTTCCTGAGACCCAAGAAGGAAGAAGCAGGGTTGGCTGATGGGAGGGAGGTGAGCAGACCTCTGTAGCTGGGCGGATGCTCCAGCAGCTGTGCCCAGCAGAGGGGCAGGCAAAGAGAGAGCAGCAAGGACTGATGGAGCTCAGACCCCAGAGAGATGACATAGGAAGCTGTCACTCAAAATCAGAGTGTGACTCGAAGTGAAGCTCAGCTCCCTCGCTGTGCACGGGTGTTGCCACACCAGCCCAGATGCCCCCATGTTTCTCACACCCCACAGGCTGTTCAGGTAGAAAGCCTTGCCTCTCTCCCCCAAAGACTGCCATTAACACCTACTTAGCAGAGAACCTGACCTGAATGGTCATGAAGCAGACTTTTGTGTGAACATGAATAAAGTTTCATGCAAAACACAGATCTTTCTGATCAAAAAGTGCCACTGCAGATGCTCTGGGTGTTGGGTGACTCAATCTGTGTCCCAAATTATTCCTTCCTCATAGCCAAAAGGAACAAAAAGTAATTTCAGCCGGGCTTGGCTCATATCTGTAGTCTCAGTACTCACAGGTTGAAACAGGAGGATTGTTGAGAGTCTGAGGCCAACCTGGGCTAGCCTAAGCTACATGGTGAGTTCTCAGCCAGGCCAGTCTGAATCATGATATGAGAGATCTTTAAAAACATTAAATAACTCCAGAGGCCAAGGCAGGAATCATAAGTTTAAGGCTAACCTGGGCAAGTTTACTCCCATAATTGAAAAAATAAAAGTCTCAATTTAAAAACACGTCAGACTCCATAATTCTTTGGATAAAGACTTTCCCCAGAAGGTTATTCTGGAAATCAAAAGGAGTAGTGCACATAATTCACTGTGCAGGATTTGGAATGTTCTCTTTAGTTCTTCCGTGCCTAACTCCAAATAGCTTTCCTGCAGGTTTTGGGCTGCCAAACAAGATAGTTAGTGGATCGGAAGAGCTACCTTTACCCCTAGAAAGCCACAGGGAAGCTTCTCACAGCACCAGGAGACACCCTAGCTCCTCCTCCTCCTTCCTCCAATCTTATCTCTTCCCAGCGAGTCTCAGCACACAGGCCAAGCTCCCTCTCTGCCCATTACCAGAAAGAATGTGCTTCCTAGAAGAATGGCCACGCCCACCATTCTCTTCCCCTCTGCTTTGGGTGGTGGTAATCCTTGCTGATTATGAGTGGGAAATGCTTTCACATCTGTCCTTGATCTGTTCAGCCTAGAAGGACGCGGGAACGCGGCAGCACAAAGGTATTTGTGTTTGCCCCTTCCAAGAGGGCAGTTTCTGTCAGCGGTGGGCTTGTAGGAACTCCTTTACATGTGTTTTTGATGCCAAAAAGTGTAACATTTGACTTTCTTCTCTTGTTCCAAAGTGTTATCTAAATAAATAAGAATTAGAAAATGTTTGTTTAAACCAAGAAACATGACCTTGGATTTTTTTTTTCTCTTCCAACTTCAGCATAAAGCTCGACTACTTAATCCTTGGGCTTTAAAGCATGCTATTCAATTTATATTTATTTAATCAAGTCTGCCTATACCGCGAATTGCCTCTTTCTTGGCACATCTGCAGGCAGGGAGGATGTTTGATAATCTCACCAAGATGGGATGAAACCAGCAATGAAACCGTGGCTCTCTGGCTGCTGGACGGGCTCCCATCCTTATCTGGGTTGGTGGGCATTCTCTCTGGGACTCTGAACGCCACTGCTGCATCGGAGGCTTTGAACCTAAGTGTGGGTGCTCCCCACTCCCAGCACTGGGCGGTGATTATTATAGTTGCTGTTGCTTTTAGGAGAATGTTCACACCTATACAAGACCCCAGATGGCAGAACCTGGCTCTGGCCCTTTCTCAATGTCACCTGGCACCACGCCTCCCTCCACTCCACCCCTGCTCTCTCTCCAGGGCCCCAGCACACTGGCTTGTTCTGATCTCCACTCATCTTGAGACCTTTTCATTTCTCCAGTCTTCCTCCAGATATAGCCCTCACTGCCTTTCCTTGGGTCGTTGCTATTTCTGTCTTCCTCTCCTACCTGGAGTGGGCGCCATTCTTTGCTCTGCTTGCCTTTTAAACTTCTGATCCAACCATCAGATTGGGTTCCCCAAAACCCAGCCTGTGTTTGCCAGTGCTTCACTTTATGCTGGATAGGCAGTGCCAGGACATCTATTCATGAAAGTGCGGAATGGGAAAAGGCCGTAGAAGAAAGGAAACCACGGGAGAGGAGAAAAACAGGGATATGTCCAAGGAATCCGATCTTCGCCGTGGGCGTTTGGTGTGGAGGACCAGAGTTCTAATTTCCAGGGGGCTGTGTTCTAGTACTAAGAATGGTTAGTTAGCAATCCAATGAGCTAAATTAAAAATGTTGAGTAAGTTATTTTAAATGTGCTCAAAGACCTAAAGGAAACCATATACAAAAGGATGAAGAAAAAGTATATGTAACAAAGGAAGCCATTGGAACACAGTGAAATGTGCAAATAATTTAGTTGGAGAAAAAAGGCAAAAAAAAAAAATAGTCTGAGCATCTAAAAACATGCCTTAGTGAAAGAAAGAAAAAAATCAGTAAAATTAAAAATAGAGGGTCTGGGAGGAGAAGGCTCAGTAGGTAAAACTCCTACTGTGCAAGTGGGGGTCAGAATTTGAAGTCCAGCACCTATGTTAAAACAAGCAAACAAGCAAACCTAGTTATAGTGGCTGGCATCTGGATTCCAAGGCTGCAGAGACAGAAACAGGAGGATCCTTGAAGCTCACTGGCCATTGACTCACAGAGGTGAGCTTCAGGTTCGGGGAGAGAGCGTGTTTCAAAAAGATAAGGGCAAGGAGAGGCGATTGTTCAAGACATCTGATGATGACTTAGGACTACCACACTCAAGCAGACCCATATGCACACATATGTGTGCACACAGGCATGTACACTTATTACAGAAGAAGGCACTAATGGTAGAACTGATATACAATAACACTCTATCTATTTATCAATATCTATCTATGAATCTGTCTATTGATATGTATGTATGTATGTATCTATCTATCTATCTATCTATCTATCTATCTTCTGATATAGATAGTTGTCTCAAACCCATAGGGTAACTGTGCCAGCACCTCATCATTCCTATGTAGGATATATATATATATATATATATATATATATATATATATATATCTCATATATATGGCATATATCACAGTGAAATGAGTATAATTTCTTTTAATTCTTCCGTATCAATTATTACTTTAAAAAGCAAATGGTTCAAAGTATCCATTTAAAAGGCAGGGCAGAACTGTGTGCTGTTTACAAGAAACTCATTTTATATACAGGAGGCAAATAGATTGAAAGTGTGAAGTAGAAAAATACTTCTAGAAAGGTTGACCAGAAGAACCTAGGTAACTGCTGACACCCGGCACAGCAGCCCTTGAGACAAATGTTGTTAAAGAGACTAAAGAGATTACAACATGACCCCAAAAGTCACTCTAGAAAACGATCATCGTGGGAGTAAGACATACCCCTGAAAGCACAGAC
Source organism: Mus minutoides (assembly GCA_902729485.2). NCBI lineage: Eukaryota > Metazoa > Chordata > Mammalia > Rodentia > Muridae > Mus > Mus minutoides. The sequence goes on along the minus strand of LR750171.1, from coordinate 788,572 downwards.
CATCCCAACAGGAATCATGCAGTGCTGGCATAGTTAGCCCTGTGTGTGGACTGGAACTAAGAATACAAAGTTAAGCCCATCCAAAGTTACCACTTGACTTTGACAAGAGTTTCAAAGAGGAGAGAAGAATGGTGTTCTCAACAAATGGGACTGAGTCAGCTGAATTTACACCCAGAAAAATATTAGCTTTTATTTTTCTCTTAGAGTGCTTAAAAAAGTAACTCAGAGGGACCAAATAAATCTATGTAAGAACTAAAAAAAAAAGCAATGGAAAAAAAGCACAGTTATGAACTCACTGCATCTTTAACAATTATTTAATGTTTAAATTCTGTGTATGAGTGTGTGCACATGAGTGCAGTACCGCCAGGGGCCAGAAGAGGGCATTAGATTCCCTGGAAATTGGAGCTGCTGACAGAACTCACAGAATGCCTGTCCTCTGCCAGAGCCATATGTGTGCTACAATGTTGAGTTTGTCAACAGATGTTGTTAATGAAGTGAAAAGACGGTCTACAGGATGAGACAAAACACTGACTAATCATATACTGGATATAGGTTCGGTACCCACAGTAAAATCTAAAACTCAGCAAAAAGAATCCAATCGATAATGGGCAAAAGACTAGAACTGATGTTTCTCCAAGGAAGATACCTAAGTGGCCAAGAAAGGTGTGTCAGTAAGAAAAAAACCAGTCTTCAAGACATTAGAAAAAATGCCACCCACACAGCAGTGAGGCACTTTACACCCAGTAGGACAGCCAGCATGGAAGAGAAATACATGAGTAAGAGCTCGTTAGAGCCAAGTGTGGTGGCCGGTGCCTTAATCCTAGCACTGGAAGCTGGGGTGGGAGTTTAAAGTTTCAGGCCAGCCTGTAAGACAGGATGGATACCTTATCTCGAAAAGCCCAAAATGTCACCAAGGATGAGAAGTCATCAGAAAATTTCTGCATTGCTGTGGAAATGTAAATTGTTGCAGCCACTGTGGAAAATAGCTTGGCAGTTCCCCAAGAAGTTAAAAATAGAATTTCTATAGGATCCAGCAATTCTACTTCTAGGTGTATTCTCACGATCATTGGAAACATCTGTTCAGAAAAAAAAAAAAAAGACAAAAAACCCAAAAAACTTGTACCCAAGTGCTTATAGTGGCATTATTCATAATAGCCCCAAAGTGGAAACAACCCAAATGCCCATCAGCTGATAAATGGATAAGCCAGATACGGAAGATTGTACATAGATTGTTCAGCCTTAAAGTGCTCAGTAGCACTGGTGAATGCTACATCATGGCTGCACGTTGAAAATATTATGCTATGTGAAAAAGCCCAGACAAAAGGCCACATATTGTGTGATTCCATTTATATGCGAGGTCAAGAAAAGTCAGATCCATAGAGACAGCAAGATGAGTGCCGGGGGCCAGGAGGAGTGGAAAGGGGGGGCAATCACTGCATGGGGATGGGTTTCCTTGATGAAGGATGCAGACGTTTGGCATCTGACTCCGGTGACAGTGTACAGTACTGTGAACGCACCCAGCATGCAGGAGTCAGGGGCAGTTCACATGCAGCCTGAACTGCATAGTGAGTTTCAGGCCATCCTGGGCTAAAGCAAAACACCTTGTCCCCCCCAAAAACCTAAAAGTAGAATGGTGAAAGTGAGGTGTTTCCTGTCAGGTCAATTTTGTCTCCCCAACATTGCTTGTCTGATGATGACCCCGTCTGTGTAAACCTCCAGAGTTCTAGTCTCATCCTGTCCCTGACATATAATGCTATCCAAGAGCAGGGTGGGAGGAAAGGGCTTACCCCGCTGCACTTCCAGGTCACAGCCAGCAGCACAAGCCAACTCTAAACTCTTGAAGCAGACATGCAGGAGCACAGCTTGCCAGTTCGCTTGTAATTCATGCTTTCTGGCTTTCTAATACCCCCAGGACCACCCAGCCAGCCAATAGCATTGCTCAGTGGACTGGGCGCCTTCTTCATCAATTAACAGTCAAGACAGCCCTGCCACCCCACAAGACAGACATACTCACAGGCCAATCGGAACTTGGCAACTCCTCAATGGAGACTCCTTCTCAGGTGACTCAGTCACGTTGATAGTTATAGCTAATCACACTACCTGCTGTGTGTCTACTACAGTTAATGTACTGAAAGTGTACATGTAAGAGACACCCAACTAATCATGGCTCAGCTTTCAGGGTGCTGCTACCTATGCAGCGGGTCATCTGAAGCTAAGGGATCTCCCGGTGGGTCTAACAGAACCCTGTGGTCACCAGTGAGCAGTGGCGCCTGGAAGATTATGTCTACATTTGAGGAAAGAGGAGAGAGAGGCCTGTCACCAGCTCTAGCTTCTGCTATCAGAAAAACGAAGGCTTCCCAAGTGTCTCCAGTACTTGAACTGCTGCAGTCAGGGTAATGCTAGCTTCAGGAAGAGATGCGAGAAAGTGCCCATTTCTAAATACTTGCCAGGGGAGGTGGAAAGAGAATCCAAAACACTTTCTAGAATACATTATCACAACATCTACAGAGAGGAACAGATCTTCTTTGGGACAGGGAAGGAAGTAGACTTCCCCTTGAATGCTTCCAGTGGTTGATTAGTAATGTCTGTTTGGAAGAGTTTTTTTTCCTTTTTTCTTTTTGGTTTTTCGAGACAGGGCTTCTCTGTATAGCCCTGGCTGTCCTGGAACTCACTTTGTAGACCAGGATGGCCTCGAACTCAGAAATCTGCCTGCCTCTGCCTCCCGAGTGCTGGGATTAAAGGCGTGCGCCACCACGCCCAGCTTGGAAGAGTTTTGAGAAAGTCTCCAAGGGACAATTCACTACTCAATGCCTTAGTTAACTGACTGTTGCAGCTTTCCATAGATATGTAGCATAGAGCACACAGCTATATGTTTATCATCCTGTCACAGGAACAGTAACAAGAGACTCAAACAGTGAGTGTCCACAGTAGGTGTGTTTGCTAAATGCAGAAGGATTTCTTTTCTAGAGAGAAGTAGTTATGCAAATCCATAATTTTCTTGCACCAAAACCAACAGCAATGTCTCACATGGCATTGGGAACACGCTGCTTTCTCCTCTTGACACTGTGACTTCATGTTTCAGTGTGGATTCCATGTTGAAGTGCTTGAGAGACACTTGTTCTACTGGTTTCAAGGGACTTGCAGAGTTCTTTGCTCTCTGAGCGTATGTCTCCATCCCTTCCCTCTGATTCACCTAAAGATTCCTCCTCTGAGGCTCTGGCTACCCTTCCCTGGATACCTGAGGAGGACATTGAGAACCCATCTCAGGGATGAGGTGCAAGAAAGAACCAGACGACTGTCAGATTCTTGCTTACTAATGAACCCTGTACCTGTGATGTTTACTGAGTTTTCTTTCTATCAATGGAATCCTTCTATCCAGCAGAAGATAGGGCTCCCTGGAAGCCCTTGGTAAGTAGGGACCAGACAGCAGAGAGTCCCTGTTCACTGACTGTTCATTCCAAGGACCTAGGCGTTTTGTTTGGGATATGTGTGCCTGCGGTTGTCACTCTTTATCCACAAATCATGCTTTGAGGATAAAGGACACTCCTGAGGCAGCAGACAAGAGATCCATGGTCGATGCCTTGAGATCCTGTCAGGAATCTTGAACTTAGGAATATGGAAGGTCAGCAGGGATGGCGAGTAGCAGTGGCCGTAGCAAAAGCCCAGGACACCATCAGCCACCCTGCTTCTCTGTTTACCCCGTAGTTAGAAGCAAAACTAAGTGTTTGGCTTTCTTTAAAGCCGGGAGGAGTTAGAAGAGATTGGGTGGGGGTTGGAGGGAGCGTTCAATGTGGGAATTTGACTAACAGAAGATAGAAGATGCATCAACAATCAAAGCTGAATCAATCCTAAGCCAAAGGAGCGCACGAATAAATTAGTGCATGTGCTTGCTCATGCACACAATGCAGCAAAAACTGTTAAAAATGGGTAAAATTGCAAAACAAAGGGGATGGGCTGCAAGAATCCCCACATGTCAGAGGGGGCTAGCTCAAAACCCTGCGAAAATCCCCTCATGTCAGAGGGGGCTAGCTCAAAACCCTGAGAGAATCCCCTCATGTCAGAGGGAGCTAGCTCAAAACCCTGGCCCAAGATGTCCTCTCTATGTGTCTCTAGGTTCCCTGAAGTCAGCGTGTGGTTTGGAAAACCAAGTTTCATCCCCACACATCGACTAGATATTAGAATAAATGAACTTCCCTCATGAATTCTCATGGGGTGGTCACTGGGTTGTTCTATTAAGGTCAATGTCCCTAGTGGTATCAAAGGATAGATGAACACAGCGCTTCACAGGGCACTTTCCATGCAAGCCGATGGCCCACCTAACTGCGAGAGCATTTTAGTAGAGTCGTTGGGAAGGGTCAAGAGCCATCCTACTCTGATCCTCTCTGAATGTGGCCACTGACCCTGGAGAATATGAATGAACCCAGGTACATGTCTGCTTTAAATGGTCAGTTGGGCTTTCAGGAATTGGCCGGGAGCCAGGAGCTGGAGCACATCCTTTTGGTCAAGAGCTAAGAGGAGGCTGCACAGTCGCCCCTTTGGTCAAAGGTCCTACAGTTACACAGTCGCCCCTTTGGTCAAAGGTCCTACAGTTACACAGTTGCCCCGTTGGTCAAAGCTCCTACAGTTACACAGTTGCCCCGTTGGTCAAAGCTCCTACAGTTACACAGTTGCCCCGTTGGTCAAAGCTCCTACAGTTACACAGTTGCCCAGTTGGTCAAAGCTCCTACAGTTACACAG